>OZ025291.1:320069051-320121051 GCA_964019185.1 Maratus speculifer | reverse complement strand
AGTTTGAGATATTTTAATCAATATATTCTAATTCCCACCAGAAAATTAAAATAGCAATATTGGTTTTAATTCATAACTGACATTCTGGATTTAAATAAACCGAAATTAGCCATTGAAACTTTCTCGTGTAAAGTAAGATTTTCTGAAATACATAATTTCTAGAACGTGTTCTTAAAGGGTTAAAATGGTGAATAAGTTTACCAAATTTTCAAGGTAGAATATCCGTCTGAAAAGTCAGTCAGGAGCATTTTTCAAACCTTTAAATAAAAGAAGCTAAAAGCATTTTTTTTTTCATTTTGGCAACTTTTGGGACTTTTGCATTTGCTCTTTGCATCCAGAACCCCATGTCACATTGTTTGATAGCTCTACTCCCTTCCTTTCAGTTCATTTGTGACCTTGTCCCTTGTCCCCTTAAGGCGCAATACTAGGCACAGAAAAAGACCCGGATGATAATGTAAAGTCTATCGGAGCGTTCTTTTCAAATATTTCACCCAAATTTTAATATTTTTGCATGATTTTTTTGAATTAGATAGCTGAGGACGATCCACAACCGTCCTAGTTTTTACTTTTTCAGATTTGGTTTCAGATTTGTTTTATAATTACATTAACTTTCAAAACCGGTTCTAAAATTGAAACTATCGTAATATAAAAAATATATCAGCAAAATAGAAAAAGTAAAAACTAGGCCGGTTGTAGATCGTCCTCAGCTATCCTATGAAAAAAAAAATCATGAAAAACTATTAAAATTTGAGCGAGATATTTGAAAAGAACGCTCTCATAGACTTTACATTATCATTCGGGAATTTTTCTGTCCCTAGTGTGGGGCCTTAAGAACACGTGTTTATTTCAGCTGATGACGGGTTGTTCAAATTTATAATTCAAGACATATTCTGTGTGTTTTTATATTTAAGATGATTTCTACGAAGTTTTATTGTTTTATTGTGTTTTATCGCCCTTTTAGTGTTTCAGTTCACTTGTGAACTTGTCCCTTGTCTCCTTAAGAACACGTGTTTATTTCGACTGATGACGGGCTGTTCAAATTTGTACTTCAAAACATTTTCTGTGTTTTTTTTTTTTTTTAAATGATTTCTGCAAAGTTTTATTGTTTTATTGTGTTTTATCACCATTTTTTTCGGTACTGCTTCATTTATAAGACGTGGTCTATATAGTCTATCAACTACATTTAGTTTCACTTATTTTTTTTTTTTTTTTTTTTTTTTTTTTGTAATGTTTCTGTGAACAGGCATTCATACAAACTTACTAAATCATCTTTCTGCCAATTATTTTTTTATCGTTCTATGTACTTTTAAATTGTTATCGGTTAAAAATACATTAGACATTATCTTGGAAGCGTGTCAATTTCTCTCATTATTTTCTTATTTTACTACTGAAACAAATGGAATGAAAATAATTAATGTTCAATTGAGTAATAGCAAGGATATCGTAAAAGCAAAAGTTCGATCATAAACGGAGAAAATGTGCCTATTACTTCTCTACATATTACCGCTCATAAAAATAGAATATTGTGAAGTGAGTGTTTTTCAAAGAAAGGCAAAACTGTTAGAAACTTCGTAAACTGATAATAAAGATAGAGATTATGATTAAAATTTTATTAAAAATCTCTCTAAATCTCTAAAATCTCTAAATCTCAAAATCTCTCAAAATCTCTAAAAATTTTGACACATAAAGCCTGATATAAAATGTTCCATCCATCTGAAAACTAGGTGTCAGAAGGATTTTTCAAACCTTTGAAGTAAAAGAAGTTAAAAACATTTAAATTTTATTTATTTCTTTTATTTCCATTTTCTTCTTTTGTTTGTCATTTTGGAAAACTTTGTTATTACTTCTGCATATGCTCTTTTCAGGTAGCACCACATGTCACATTATTTGATAGCTCTAATTCCTTCCTTTCAGTTCATTTGTGACACTGTCCTTTGTTCGCTTAAGAACACGTGTTTATTTCGGCTGATGACAGGTTATTCAAATTTCCAGTTTAAACAGAGTCTGGAAGCACCTTGTAAGCACCTTTTACCAGAATTTTTATAATGTAAAATCTGTTTTATTTAACGAAAACGAAATCCTTTTTCAGATGTAACAGCCAGTACTTTAAAGAATTTCTGATACTAAAAGAATTAAAATCATCTGATTTTCTTGATGACTACGCACCCTGTTAAAACACTTTCTGTGTTTTTTTTTATTTTTATTGCAATATAAAAAATGTGATTTCTAAAAAAATTTATTTTCATTTTTTTTTCAGTACAGTTTCATCTATAAAAAGTTTTTCTACATAGTGTATCAAGTACACTTAGTTTCAATTCTCCTTTTTAACTTTGTACTGTTTCTGGGAGCAGACATCCATAAAAACTTGTTAAATCATCTTTCTGCCAATTAATTTTTATCGCTATACGTGTTTTTAAATTGTTATCGGTTAAAAATACGTTAGACATTATCATGGAAGCGTGTCAATTTATTTCATTATTATCTTAAATTACTACTCAAACAACTGGAATGAAAATAATTAACGTTCAATTTAGTAATAACAAGAATATCGTAAAAGCAAAAGTTCGATAATAAACGGAGAAAATGTATCTAATACTTCCCTATCTACTGCAGCTCATAAAAGTAAAATATTGTAAAGAAAGTGTTTTTCAAAGGAAGGCAAAACTGGAAGAAACTTCGTGAACTGATAATAAAGGTAGAAATATATAATTAGAATTTTATTAAGGATCTCTAAGTATTTTGACACACAGAACCTGATATAAAATGATCCATCCATCTGAAAACTCGATGTCAGAAGGATTTTTCAAATCTTTGAAGTAAAAAAAGCTGAAGACATTTTAATTTTATTTATTTCTTTTATCTCCATTTTTCTCTCTTTTTTTTTTTTTTTTGTCATTTTGATAACTTTTTTTACTTGTGCATATGCTCTCTAGTTAGCGCCACATATCATATTCTTTTATATCTCTATTTCCTTCCTTTCAGTTCATTTGTAACATTATCCTTTGTCCCCTTACCAACATGTGTTTATTTCGGCTGATGAGGGGATTTTCAAATTTTCAGTTTAAAACAGCTCCTGTGCATTTTTACATTGAAGATGATTTATACAAAGTTTTTTTTTTGTTTTATCGCCATTTTTTTCGGTACTGTTTTATCTATAAAAGTGGTCTGTATAGAGTATCAATTACATTTAGTTTCAGTTATCCTTTTTAACTTTGTAATGTTTCTGTGAGCAGACATTCATAAAAACTTGTTAAATCATCTTTCTGCCAATTAAATTTTATCGTTCTATGTATTTTTAAATTGGTATCGGTTAAAAATGCGTTGAGCATTATCAGGGAAGCGTGTCAGTTTCTCTCATTATTTTCTTAAATTACGGCTCAAACAACTGGAATGAAAATAATTAATGTTCAATTGAGTAATAGCAAAGATATCGTAAAAGCAAAAGTTCGATCATAAACGGAGAAAATGTGTCTATTACTTCCCTATATCCCACCGCTTGTAAAAATAGAATATAGTGAAGAAAGAGTTTTTCAAAGAAAGGGAAAACTGATAGAAACTTTGTGAACTAATCATAAAGGTAGAAATATACTTATAATTTTATTAAGAGTCTCTAAGAATTTTGACACACATAGCATACTATAAAATGTGAAAACAAAATCTATCTATAACAAATGTACTTATAAAGAAAAAAAAACATGATTCAGTGTAAAAAATGAAATACATATGCTGAGAAGGAAAACCCACTAAACCGAAACTTTTCCAAATCTTTCTCATTCCGTTTTAGCGGGTTTTACTGTGTTCTAAAATTGAATACAGGAATCACAAATTTGATAATATTTGTTTTATAAAATATAACTGAAATTCCAATTTGCGTCTTATGAAATTTGAATTTTGCAGCTTTCAGTTTTTATTAAACCACTCTTGAAAATTACTGGAAGTCGTCTTTAATAAATACAGAGTTTCCCTCAAAAATCTTTAAGGGATTACTAAGTGATACTAGTTATCTGAAAATCTAAAAACAGCTGATTTTGTTATTTTTGACCTTCCTTTGAGATTCAGAATCTAGACACTTTCAGAATTTTACAATATTGAGGTGCATTGTTTAATAAAGAGTTATTTGAAAATCAACTTTCTATTACCTTAACTCAAAAACCATATTGCAGTTGTTATACTAAGCGAAACTCTCCCCCAGACAAGAAAATGCGGGTCATTTTTCTAGAAAGTATAAAAGGATATTAAAAGAGCAAAAAATCAGTGGCACACATAGATTATCAAACACTTTTTAACAGTATCAAACTATAGTAACAAAATTAATTTTTCGTTTCACTGAAAGTAGATATTTAATGGAGAAATTTTAGAAACATATAACACAGTCAAAATAATCTTTCTGTGACTGTATCTGGTACCTGGTAATGTATATGAATTCTTTTGTGCAATTTTGTATATGATGTATGAATATTTATGCACATCATACATAGTAAAACTAAAATCTGTTTCAGGGGGTTAATGCAGGTGAATGATAAGTAAGTCCATACATCCACCTATATTGATTCCACCTCATACCATAAAACCACCTCGACTGTATTGTGACCTTTCACGAACGAATGTGGCGTTGTTTCTAGTGCCCCTTTGCCTCCATACCAAAACACATCAGGTGTCACACTCCAGACTGAATCGGGACTCGTCTGTAAACAGCACTTGGCTCCAATCATGTTACCACTAATCTCGATGTTCAGCAGCCCATCTTCTTCGAGCCGCACAGTGGCTTGAGGTCAACGAAATGCATACCATTGACCTACGTGCATAAAGACCTCCTTGATGAAGCCTAATCCGTACTGATTGGCTGGCACCTTTCGTCCTGTTGCCAAGAACATCTGTCTTTGAAGCTGAGTAGCATTGTCTGTTCTGTTTCGGCGAGGTGTTAACAACATATACCGGCCATCAGTCGCTGTCGTGACGCGTGGCCGACTTTGCCCAAGTCGACATCTAACATTCCCCTTTTTCTTGGAATCAATTCCACAGCCTTACAATAGCACTTCTGACGGCTCCAGCAGCATCCGCAACTCATCGTTGTGTTTTCCCGGATTAAAGTCTGCCTATAATACGCCATACCATGGATTCTGGTAAATCACGCTGTTGAGACATTTTCAAGTCACTCTTTCTCAAAATAATAATAATAATAATAATAATAATAATAATAATAATAATAATAATAATAATAATAATAAGCTGAACAATCGAATTTTACAGTTAAGACAGTAAAACAGACGTTTCTGCAACATCCTGATTTCTGCCCTTATGTTTTTTTCTGGTTTCAACGTCATGAACTTTGATTTGCATATGAAGTTTTCTTCTTCTGTTTCCTGCTAGGCTTTAAATCATGGATAATTTATATTATGTTACTTATCGGTGTAAGTATTTGCGTAATTTCGTTAAAACCATATGCACCCCTAATTGTTTTGAGCAGAGTATATCAATGCGCAGAAATCTGTGTATATTTACAATAGTCAAAGAGTGGAAGACAGATGAACAGGATTCGTGTGATCGCCA
The DNA here is from genome assembly GCA_964019185.1 of Maratus speculifer. Taxonomy (NCBI): domain Eukaryota; kingdom Metazoa; phylum Arthropoda; class Arachnida; order Araneae; family Salticidae; genus Maratus; species Maratus speculifer. The sequence continues at coordinate 320,115,501 of OZ025291.1, read as the reverse complement.
AATGGAGCAAATCTACATGACAAGCTCAGAAGCCACTGTGGCTGCAATGCCTCTTGTTGCCTTCATTGCTTTTCCTATGTTTGCCGACTGGTAAATAATGTTTAGTTGAGTCGGTTCAGCACTACATAATGCAGAGAAGTCATTACTAGGTAAATGCGAGATATTGGAGTATTAACTGACCGTCTTTTGGAGGCTACTATTGTTTATCGCTCCCAATCTAATTAGAAATAAATGGTCCCGAGACAATCCAGGGGCTGCTCATGGTTTGGGCTTTGGCATAGGCCCGAACACGTGAAAATATTTTGCAATAAAAAACTTCCTTCAGTAATTTAATTTTAAAAACGACGAGCAAAAATCATTACCTTAAATTCTTTAATTTAAAACAAAATTTTAAAGAGTTGAGTTGTATAAATATCTCTTTAAAATTTAATACTAGTGGAATTTTTAAAGTTAATAAGCTTTAAAAATTTTAGTAACATTTGACACTTAACAGGTATTTAGCACCTTAACTTAAATTGTTAATTCTGATAAAAATTTAAAAACACAATTTTCCAATTAAAATTACTTTCAGAACATGAAAATTTTATTCAAATATATATCACGAAGAATATTTTTCTTCTTCGGGGAAATCGAAAAGTGAATTCCAATAAAAACAACGTTTAAAAGCGCAGTTATGAATATACATTTGGGTTATTTGCTTGAAAGGTTCTTTTCTGCTGTCAGCTTTCAAAATATTGAGTTTTTCTTTTTGTATGTTAGTATAATACTCAAAGCTATATATATCTGCCAGCAAAAGAATTTGAGAATTTCAAGAAATCGTCATACTCTTTGCATCATTCTCTTGGTAAATAAAATTTTAAATATTTGGAATAACGAACAAAGTATTTCAGTATTTCATATCTGTAAGATTTTGTTTACTATATTACTATATTACTATGTTTCCTATATTTTTTTCTAATTTTGAATGAAGGGAGGAACTAATAACTGATTAGATTCTAGGTAAATCAAAATTTTGTAAAAAATATTGCGACAATAGTCTGAAAATGTATTTTGTGTATTTTGTTATTCATATAGAGAAATCTTAGCATCCAAAAATATTTCATTATAAAATGCATTAATGCAGTAAAATTTAATCCCAAAAGGTAGAATTTCTGTCAGAAATTTTGTGAAAATAACAACTCAAATCATTTAACACTTTTGTTTCAGATTGATGTGAGATGGCAAGGAACAACAAACTCATCTAAATATGAAGGGATAATATGATTTTGTGTAAGGGTAACGCTACTTACATTCCTGAAAAATCGCTGATTGTTATTTTTTTTCGAAAACATTACATATCAATAAAAATTGCTTTGAATGTATTTAACATATCAAGCTTTTACATGGTTAATATACATTTGTTTTAGTTAAAAATCAAAATGACATCACTGAACTTGCGAAAACATGGTTATACCAAAAATGTAGCCATTTTCGGCATGCAATAAATAAATAAATAAATAAATAAATAAATAAAAAACAAAAAAGCTACAAAAATAATAAGCTTTATTATAAGCTAACATTTGACACTTAAAAGCTATTTGACTCCTTAACTTAAATTGTTAGTTCTGATTAAAATTTAAGGACAATTTTCCAAGTAAAATTCCTCCTAAAACATGAAAATTTTATTCAAATATATCACACGAAGAATTTTTTTCTTCTTTAGGAAAACCGAAAAGTGAATTCGAATAAAAACAACGTTTAAAAGCGCAGTTATGAATATACGTTTGGGTTATTTGCTTGAAAGGCTCTTTTCTGCTGTCGTCTTTCAAAATATTGAGTTTTTCTTTTTTGTATGTTAGTAAAATACTCAAAGCTATATATATCTGCCAGCAAAAGAATTTGAGAATTTCAGGACATCGACATACTCTCGTACGATTTCTATTTGAATAGCTTTCTTTTCATCATTCACTTGGTAAATAAAATTTTAAATATTTGGAATAACGAGCAAATCATTTCAGTATTTCATATCTGTAAGATTTTGTTTACATTTCAAATATTATTTATGTTTTCATTGCAGACTGAATTCGTAAAAAAAGCTTCCTATATTTTTTTTTCTAATTTTGAATGAAGGGAGGAACTAATAACTGATTAGATTCTAGGTAAATCAAAATTTTGTAAAAATATTGTGACGATAGTCTGTAAATGTATTTTGTGTATTTTGTTATTCATATAGAGAAATCTTAGAATCCAAAAATATTTCATTATAAAATGCATTAATGTAGTGAAATTTAATCCCAAAAGATATAATTTCTGTCAGAAATTTTATGAAAATAACAACTCAAATCATTTAACACTTTTGTTTCAGAATGATGTGAGATGGCAAGGAACAACAAACTCATCTAAATATGAAAGGATGATATGATGACATTCACGAAAACGACATGCTCTCGTAGATTTCTACACTGCTCAAAACAATTAAAGGATATTGCACTTTTAGGTGGATTTTGTATCTGGGAAACTTTTTAGCTGATTGATACATGGTCGACAGACATAGTAGGTCATATGAGAATAAATTACACATGTTTGGCAGAAAAAAATGCATTTTATTGCGCATTTGTGTACAAAAGGAAAAAAACACAATTTGTGCATATGAGAAAAAAAAAGAATAAGAAAAGGTGTTTTCTTCAAAGAAAATCATTTTCAGTAGGGGGTATGGTTTCCACGGGCGGCCAGCAACGTTGAACACCATTGAGGCATGGACTCAATGAGGCTATTAATGACGAGTTGGGGTATTCTGCCCCACTCTTCCAGAAGAGCTCTTTCCAATTCTTGGAGAGTTTGTGGGGGTTGTTGGCGGCCAGAAACTCGTTTTTCTAGAGCGTCCCAAACGTGCTCGATTGGATTCCTGTCTGGAGAACACGCTAGCCATTCCATTCGAACGATTCCTTCCTCGAGAAGGAAATGCTCCACCAGGTTTGCACGATGTGGCCTGCAGTTATCGTCCATTAAAATGAAGTTATCTCCGATTTCTGCAGCGAAAGGGACTACAATAGGTCTGAGGATCTCATCCCTACATCGGCGACTAGTCAGAGCTCCATCTCGAATGATGTAAAGGTCAGTGCGCCCGTCAATGGAGATGCCACCGTACACCAACACTCCTCCACCGCCAAATCTGACACTTTCGTGCACGAACGCAGGATTATTCCTACTGCCACGGTCCCTCCAGATGAAAATACGCCTATTATCCGGATGCACAGAAAAACGGGACTCGTCAGAAAACAGAATATTGCTCCATTCATTTCTCCTCCAGTTGACATGCTCGATTGCCCACTCCCTGCGGTCGCGACGATGCCTTGATGTTAATCTAACACATACCATCGGTTGGCGAGCATACAGACCTACAGCATGGAGCCGGTTTCGGACAGTCTGAGTTGAAATCGTGGTTCCTGTAGCCGAGCGAAGGTGTTGTTGGAGAAGAGTAGCGTTCATGTTTCGGTGTCTCCGAGCTGTTAACGCTAAATACCGATCTTCATTGGGCGTTGTTGCCCATCTACGACCTTGCCCTGGTCTTCGGCCTGCACATCCACTCTCCAAAAAACGGTTCCTGATCCTGGAAATGACACTTTGTGACATTCCAATGGCTTGCGCTACTTCGGCTTGAGTTTGGCCCCCTTCTAACCTACCAACAATTCTCCAAGCTTCTGAATCTGTCAAATGACTTCGCTGAGACATCGTACTCATCGAAACAAAGCAATCACTGAATGCCGATCATCCTTGTCTTCATTCTCTTTTATCCAGTTGAAAGTCAAATTTCATTCGCTGCCGCTGAAGCGACGTTTTTGACGTGGAACTCAAAATTAGCATACTCCACAGTTTGAAAACCAGAAAAATTTGTATTTGTGATTCTCTTCTTCTATTTTCGGGAAAAAAAATTCCGTTTATATCTTTATTTTATATAAAACTTCAAATATCCTTTAATTGTTTTGAGCAGTGTATTTGAATAGCTTTCTTTGCATCATTCTCTTGGTAAATAAAATTTTAAATATTTGGAATAACAAACAAAGCATTTCAGTATTTCATGTATGTAAGTTTTTGCAATATTTATACATTTATCATCTAAAATTAAAAAGCTATTAAAAATTGAAAAAAATAACCTAAGACAGACTTGAATGCATTGAAAAAATTAAAATTTATAAAAGCAAAAAATAAAAATACTAAAAAACATTTAAAAAGTAAACGTTTTGCTAAACTTCTCGCAATGCATCATCAGTACAAATATCCATTACAAACAATGGAACAAATAAAGAACAGTTACAGTAAGTTACTTTTTTAGAAATAGATAACATTCACTAGGAATAGCAAGAACATGTTTGTTATGCAATGGATATTTGTACTGATGATGCTTTGCGAGTAACTTGCGAAATGTTTACTTTTTGTACCGGGTGTCCCAAAAATGGCTGATGGATTTTAAAATTCAATAACTTGCAAACGGTAACAGCTATTTAAAAATTTTTTTGCAGAAGGGTTATGTTTAATGTCAGCAGTCTTTTAATCGTAATTTTTTATTTTAGTTCGCATCTCAAAAAATAGGTGGCGCTGACGGTGATTGAAGACCAGGTGATCAGTGCTGAGTGAAGCGTCGAACTGGCCTTCAATCGCCGTCAGCGCTACCTATTGTTTGAGATGCGAACTAAAATAAAAAATTACGATAAAAAAACTCCTGACATTATACATAACCCTCCTGCAAAAAATTTTTAAATAGCTGTCACCGTTTGCAAGTTATTGAATTTTAAAATCCATCAGTCATTTTTGGGACACCCGGTATATTTAAATGTTTTTTAGTACTTTTTTTTTTGGTATATAAATTTTAATTTTTTAAATGTATTCAAATCTGTCTTAGTTTTTTTATTAAATCTTTTAATGTAAGCTTTTTTTATATATTTCAAGTTTTATTTAGGTTTTCACTGCAAACTCAATTCGGAAAAAAAGCTTACCATATCTTTTTTTAATTTAAAAGAAAGGGGAAATAACTTGTTAGATTCTAGGTAAATCGAAATTTTGTAAAAGTATTGCGATGATATTCTGGAATATCATCGCATATGTCTCGAATATGTTTTGTGTATTTTTTTATTCATATAGAGAAGTCTTAGCATCCAAAAATATTTCATTATAAAATACATTAACGCTGTGAAATTTAATGCCAAAAGAGAGAATTTCTTTTAAAAATTTTGTGAAAATAACGCTGCAAATCATTTAACACTTTTATTTCATATTGATGTAAGATGACAACGAACAAGAAACTCATCTACATATGAAGGGATGTGATTTTGCGTAATGCTACTTACATTCCTGACCAATCGCTGTTTTTTTTTTGTTTTTTTTTCCGAAAAATTACACATTAATAAAAATTGGTTTGAAAGTATTTAATATATCAACCTTTAACACTGTTAATATACATTTTTTTAGTTTAAAAAAAATCAAAATGGAAGCACTGAAGCTGCGGAAACATTGTTATGCCTAAAATGTAGCCATTAGTGGAATGCCGGAGAAAGCCATAAAAATGAACTTGGAACAAAAACGTTTTTATTTTCCGCTAATCTGCTTCTAATTTCCAAGAATCGGTACAAAGAATTGTTAGGAAATATTGATATTTGTGAAAAAAAATCGCAAATATGGAAAAAAGGGGTACGATTTTTCACATAAATATTTACTTTGTACGTTGTTCAAAAATAATAAGCTTTATAATAAACTAACATTTTGGCAGGTAAACACTTTAAAAGGTATTTGACACCTTAACTAAAACTATTAGTTCCAATTAACATTACATGACAATTTTCCGGGTAAAATTACTTCCAAAACATAAAAATTTTATTCAAATATGTATCACATTGAATTTTTTCTTCTTTAGGAAAACCGAAAAGTGAATTCGAATAAAAACAACGTTTAAAAGCGCAGTTATGAATATACGTTTGGGTTATTTGCTTGACAGTCTCTTTTCTGCTGTCGGCTTTCAAAATATTGAGTTTTTCTTTTTTTATGTTAGTAAAATACTTAAACATATATATCTGCCTGCAAAAGAATTTGAGAAAATTTCAGGAAATCGACATACTCTCGTACGATTTCTATTTGAATGGCTTTCTTTGCATCATTCTCTTATGTATGTAAGCTTTTGTTTACGTTTCAAATATGATTTATGTTTTCACTGCAAACTCAATTCGTATAAAAGCTTCCGATATTTTTTCTTAATTTTAAATAAAAGGGAGGAACTAATAACTCTTTAGATTCTAGGTAAATCAAAATTTTGTAAAAATATTGGCATGGTATTCTGGAAATGTATTTTATGTATTTTATTATTCATATAGAAAAATCTTAGCATCCAAAAATATTTCGCTGTAAAATGTATTATCTCTGTGGAATTTAATGCCAAAAAAGGAGAAATTCTTTCAGAAGTTTTGTAAAAATAAAACTGCAAATCATTGAACACTTTTGTTTCATATTGATGTTAGATGACAAGGAACAACAAACTCTCCTAAATATGAAGGGATGATATGATTTTGTGTAAGGGTAACGCTACTTATAATTCTAAAAAATCGCTGTTTTTTTTTTTTTTTTTTTTTTTTTTAATCATTACATGTCAATAAAAATTGGTTTGAAAGTATTTAATATATCAACCTTTAACACGTTTAATATACATATGTTTTAGTTTAAAAAAATCAAAATAGCAGCACTGAAGCTGCGGAAACATGGTTATGTAAAAATATAGCCCTTCGCGGCATGCAGAAAAAAGCCACAAATATTAACTTGGAGCTAAAACATTTTTATTTTCTGTTAATCTGCTTTAAATTTCCAAGAATCGGTACACAGAATCGTTAAGAAACATTGTTATTTGTGAAAAAAAAGTCGCAAAAATCGAAAAAATGGGTACGATTTTTCACATAAATATTTATTTTATACGTTGCTCAAAATAATAAACTTAAAAATAAGCTAACATTTGACACTTTAACTTAACTATTAGTTCCAATTAACATTTAAACACAATTTTCCAAGTAATATTCCTTTCAAAATATGAAAAATTTATTCAAATATATATCACGAATTTTTTTTCTTCTTTAGGAAAACCGAAAAGTGAATTCGAGTAAAATCAACGTTTAAAAGCGGAGTTATGAATATACGTTTGGGTTATTTGCTTGAAAAGTCCTTTTCTGCTGTCGTTTTTCAAAATATTGAGTTTTTCTTTTTGCATGTTAGTAAAATACTCAAAGCTATATATCTGTCTGCAAAAGAATTTGAGAATTTCAGAAAATCGACATACTCTCGTACGATTTCTATTTGAATAGCTTTCTTTGCATCATTCTCTTGGTATATAAAATTTTAAATATTTGAAATAACGATAAAAGCATTTCAGTATTTCATAGGGGCTGTGCATACATAACATTATAATTTTAGGAGGGGATTGGGGGTCTGGCACATGTTATCGTAAGATATCTCTAGGGGGGGGGGGGGTGTTGTCTTTTGATATCAATATAATTTTTGTTTTACTTAATTTCTTTCTCTTTTTATTTTTAACGTGGTGTTTGATTTAAAATAAAATGTTACCTTTGTTTAGTAGGTTATCTATTTTTATGAAAATACAAAGTTCTTTTTAAAATCAGTAAATTATTATAGTTTTTTTCATTCTAAAATATTGAATATTCTAATGTTTGACATTCCTATTCTTCTTCACATGTGCATGCATATGTAATCATGGTTCGAGAAACCATGTCTAAAGTATATTGGAAATGAAGCTTTTATTTACTAATAAATTAAAGAGAGGTAGAAAGAATGTTGTTCGCTTGCATTGTTGGTAAGAATTTGTAACTACCACCACCCCTCCTCAGTTCGTTACAAGTGCAGCAAAACTTTATAACTGTTGGATGCATCATGCATTAAATGCTATTATAAATTTTTTTTAAAAAGTTAACTACTTCTTTTAAGTGTCATTTAATGTATTAAAGTGATATTTTATTGACTTCTCTTCATTTGAATTATTGTGAAAAGTAAATGTAACCAGTTATTTATATCACTCCAAACAAAAGAAATGAATTCTAAAATTTAAATATATATATATGCACTTTCATAACAATATCATTACCCGGGAGGAGGGGATTCGAGGGTTGATAACACATATGATACTGAAAAAAGGCAGGGGTGCAATATTTTCAAAAAGTTGATAACGTTATATTTATACAGCCCCATATATATATAAGCTTATGTTTACATTTCAAATTTGATTTATGTTTTCACTGCGGAGTCAATTCGGAAAAAAGCTTTTTATATATATTTTTTCTTAATTTTAAATGAAAGGGGGAATTAATAACTTGTTAAATTCTAGGTAAATCAAATTTTTGTGAAAATATTCCATGATATTCTGGAAATGTATTTTGTGCATTTTATTATTCATATAGAAGTCTTAGCATCCAAAAATATTTCATTATACAATGAGTTCACAAATTTTAGATTTTGGGGCCAAAAGGGAGAATTTGTTTCATAAATTTTGTGAAAATAATACTGCAAAAAATTTAATACTTTTTTTTTCATAGTGATGTGGCACGGAACAAGAATCTCATCTAAATATGAATGAATGATATGATTTTATATAAAGGTAGTGTTACTTACATTCCTAAAATATCACTGTTTTTTTTCGAAAATATTACATATTAATAAAAATTGGTTTGTAAGTATTTAATATATCAACCTTAGATATCGTTAATATACATTTGTTTTAGTTAAAAATCAAAATGGCAGCACTGAAGTTGCAGAAACATGGTGATGCCAATAATGTAGTCATTTGCGGCATGCAGAAAAAAGCTAAAAAATAACGTGGAGCAAAAACGTTTTTATTTTCTGTTAATCGGCTTCAAATTTCCAAGAATCGGTACACAGAATCGTTAAAAAATATAGATATTTGTAAAAAAAAAAAAATGCGAACACACATAAATATGGAAAAAATAGTACGATTTTTCGCATAATTATTGGGCTTGTATGTTATAACGAATAAAAATATGAATGAATGTATGAATAAAAATAGTTCTAGGAATATGATTTTCCAAAAAATTTCTTAGTAACCTTAAAAATTTTTTGATTCAAAGTGCAAATCTGTGTCAAATTTTTATTGCTGACGTTGCATAAAAAGTTCTTGAAATACAATTCTACTAGAAATTTTTTTGTAATTTTCCCAAACTTTTTTTACAATGTAATTTGACGAAAATTTTTTAAGTTATGTTGTGAACTCGCCTTTTCCAGATAAATATTGTCTTTGTACGTTCCTTAGAGTTGCCAGATTGTAAGTTTTTTCTTGTAAGTTGTACGTTTTTAATGCTTTTAAGGCCTATTGAACTGTCTACGTTTAAATGTATCCTGTACGACAATTACTTCTGTTTATCTATTACTAGGTGCGCAACTACGTTTCGGGTTTGTTTGTCTTTTATGCATTGAAAATGAAAAATTTCAAGCGAAATACAAAAAATGGTTTATTGAAAGAATTTCCTCACTTGTTACACATTTTTGCCATCTCTCTGACAATACATGAATACCGCGACGACAAAATGACTCGTTTTTAAATCAAAACCATTTAAACAATCAATTTTACAAAATTAGCCAAGTGTATACCACTAACCCATATGCCATCGAACAGAACAAGTTATAATTGGAAGAGACCAGGGCTGTTGAATATGGCGGGTGCGGTAGCAGATCCTATTTCAGTGTTTTGGTGGTGTCCTGATTGATGGAATTGTGATAGCACGGAATATTGTCTTGCTGCATTATCACTTGTTTGTATCTCGTGCCCCAGTCTGGCCGTTGTTCAAGCAATACATGGTTCAAATTAAATAGTTGTTGTTGGTAGCGATGCTCATTGACAGTTTTGTCCGGCCCCAGCAGCTCATAGTACACGATTCCTTTCTGGTCCCACCAAACGCTGGGCATTGTCTTCTTTCCGAAGCGACTTTCGTACTGTTCGATGGTGATGCTTAACCAGGTGAAAGTCGCGATTTTTTTTTTTTTTTTTTTTTTTTTTTTTTTTTTTTTTTTTTTGCATTTTGGATTCTCGAAATATATCCACTTTTCATCGGCAATAACAATTTTACGTAGGATATTCTTTCTTCTGTGTCGCAAAAGCAAAATTTCGATAATGACTCGCCGATTTTTCATCCGTCTTTAAATCAACTCATGTGGCACCATTTTCCTTCTTTCAAATTTTTTTCCATGACACATAAGAGTTCGGAAATACTTTGGCAAGTCATGTTTAATGCCTCCCGAAATTAATCTTGCTTTTTTTTTATTCCATCTTCCTCCAATAGCACTTGCAGATCGGTATCTTCAATTGTTTGGGTTTTCCGCAGAAATCGTCAGTTCTAAAGAATTTAAACAAATCTTCACAGTATTTTCCGATGGTGCATGTTCGCCGTATGCTTCCTTAACAAACGACATCCTTCAGCTGCAATTACTTTTTCAGATTAAAGCATAAAAGCAAAACTTCCCGCAAACGCTGTCTAATTGGCGCAAAACTCGACATCTTCGTTATTAGAAAAAAGATTTTAAGGCGTTGCGATATTCATTGGTATTACGACAGTTTATTGTTAACAGACATCCAAGCTATTAAAAAAAACATAACTTCAGGTATATATGTCATCTACATGTGTCGTTAGCGTCTTCCATGTGTACAACCCAGAAACTTAGTTACGCACGTAGTACATCTTACTTTTGATAATTTAAAAAATTATATTTTTTTCAGTTTGCTTCAGAATTTCTGTAAAACTAAGCAATGTTAATAGAACAACATAACACAAACATACCTAGAGAATAATGATTAAAACAATAAATTAATAATAACCTCTTTTTATAAAAATTTCTTAGTTTAATATTCTATGATATGAAAAAAAGACGATAGCGCGATAATTCCAAAACTTATTGATGTCAGGCAAAATCTTCCATTCTTTTCTGAGATATATCTAGCAATTCTACGACTGATTAAATATTTTTATTTTAAGCATTAATAATTATTATTAATGCTTATTATTAATGATAAAAGTGGTTGATCATAAGTAATAATCTTGTGTACTTTCCAGAGAAAAGTGTTAAGAATATGCTGTTAAAATTTTGAAGCAATCCGAAAAAAAAATGTTAAAGTTATGATGCAAGCCGATGTTTATGCATCACTATGTTGACACAGCTCTAATGCCACCATTTGGATATTTAATTAATTTTAAATAAAACATGTTGATTATGCTAAATAACGATATAGGACTTGAAATAAATTGTCTTCCCGATAAATAATTTTCTGAAAAACAGTTATCAAAAGTCAATTATTTTTAGGCATCCATCAGCTGATTACATTAAATGCAATCCGGGAACGTTTGAATCATATCATCTAAAACTTGTAAACTAACAAAACTCAAAAATGTCTTTCTTTTTATTTGTAAAAAAATCCTAAAATCGAATTGAAATTATGTTTATGTTATAAGACAGGTATATGTTATTTCTTTTAAAAAAACCTCTTATTTGCCTTTAACTTCTAAAATACAGAATTTTTCTCTTTTCGTTCTATCAAAAAACCTATGATGTTTGATAAGTTAAAAAAACAAGTTGGCATGTTCTTAAGATATTTTCTTTTAAGTTATTTTTTCGTCATATATTTAGGATAAATACAAACTTCAAATATTTAAAACATTGATCCAAGTATTTGAGTATGCTTTTATGTACGTTTTTACTGCAACTGTGATTCACAGAGAAATAAGCTACTATGTGCAGTGAATGGTTTTCATGATTTTTCTAAATGCAAATGTAAAAAAAAAAAAGCTTTTTAAAGTAACCAGCTAAGTTAATTTTCCATTTTACTTACCCATCATACGTAAGTATAGGGTAAGTCTTGCAATCGTTTTGAAAATCGAAAATTTTTTTTTCACGGATTTACACGTTTTAGATAATGGAGATTCCGAAAAACATATTTTTAGAAAAAAAATTTGCCATCCGTCTGTCTGTCTGTCTTTCTGTCTGTCTGTCTGTCTGTCTGTCTGTAAACGCTCTATCTCCCGAACAAATTGAGATAAAGACTTGAAAATTTGTATGTAGTTAGTATGTAAGAATGGAACGAAGCCTATTGAATATCAGCAACCTCTATTACCCGGAACTATTTTTTTCGGACTCTCGAAAAATTCGTTCTGATGAGAGGTACATAAAAATTTTCGAATTTTTTTATTCTAAGAAATGGACGTAAAAAGCAATAAAATAACACACATTTTGCATATAAAACGAAGTCGATCGAATCATTAGTTCCCGAGATATTTGTAATCCTGTTTTCCACATTCTTCGATTTTTCATGACCTTGTATTTCATTTAAATTTCAATTTAGAGGTATATTTTAATTGGAAATGAGACGCTTAATCCGACGCAGTTAATTGTTAGTTAATAGAATTATTACTTTTGGAGTTATAAGGATGTTTCTTTTACGCAGTTCGGTACTACTTGAGTAATTTGGCATTTTATATAATTTGTCGAAATTGGTACATCACCAGTTCTTTAATATAGCATTACTATGTATATTAACAAGATTTAAATTTTGTTTATGTAGAGTAAAGTTTCCTGATCATTTTAAAGCAAAAATTAGGTTCTTAAGTCAATTCAACGTTAAGATATTTTGGTGTTGGTGACATAGCATATAATTTTTTTTTTTTTTTTTCGAAAATTGTGTTACATACATTTCGCTATATTTTTTACCATATTACATTGAAATACTTCATTTTGTAATTTTATAAGACTACAAACAAACCTTTAAAATATCAGAAAGTTTAAATTAATTACATTGAATACTTCTGTTTTTATATGGGCTCGAAGCGAGAGCTCTGTTTACATGTTTTTCCGTATTGATCAACCCCTGAGCCCCCTTAAAGAAGAGAACACTGAAAGAAGAAGTTAGAAATATTAATTTCCTGAGGAGATATTTTGAATATAAGAATACATCAAATGCTCATTGGTATAACATTACGGAGGGGAAATCGGAGCGTGAGTGACCAGTAGACTTAAGAACTAATAGAAGACATTTGTCATAGGAAAAGTAAGTAACAGTATGCATGCAGAAAAAGACAAAGCTAACTTCAATAGGATGTTTAGTAATTATAAATAAACTAGATTTATCAGTAAGAAAAACAAAGAAATAAACGTTTATCCTTTTATGTACAGTGAGACAAAATAAAAGAAAAAACTACTATGTATGTTAGAATAGGTAAAAGATAAATTATGATTAAATTAATACAAAGCACATGTTTTTACGTAACATTAACTTAATAAATTGATTTAAATCTATTATTAATATTTAAATCATATAAAATTATAATAATTTAGAGATTTTCTTTTTTAAGGCTATTCTAAACTGCTCTGCTCAACAAGTATAAAACGTTTTTACACATTTACAAATTCATCTTTTAATGGAAAGTCATAAAATTAAAAAACTTGACTATGGAAGCGATTTGGAATTGAACAGTATCTTTTGCTTTTGCGCTGAAAATCGGTTCAAAATGCCCTCTTTGACATTATTTTCTGAAAGATTTTTTGTGTTTAAAAAAAAAAAAAAAAAAAAAAAAAAACGGGAAAATGGGTGCGATTAGATAGTTTCTGAACAATAACATCTGCTAGTTTCTTGCATATCTGAACAAAAATAAATTACAAATTTGACATAAAATTGCCTATTTTGATTTAAGAATACCCCTAAGCAAATATAAAATAGATATATTACTATTGAAATTAAAAATGAGAAAGTATTCGGCTTGATACAGAATATCCGATAAAATTTTGTACCGGATATTCTGTATTCGGTATCCGGCAAAAATTCACATCTGGAGCATCCTTACTTTGTATATTGCAAAACAATGCATTCGAAGAAAATGTTTAAATATGAAGTTACGATAAAAGATACAAATATTTTGTTCAATAAGATCTACTTTAAATTTTCAAAATATTGGGTTTTTTCTTTCCTTTTCTTACCTTAAACATGAAGTTTATATCAGACTTTTCAATAAAGGAATTTAATAATTTTTATAGTAAACATTTTTTTAATATACTCCAGTTATTCAATATGGATTTGCTACAATATATCGAGCTTTCCTTTTTCATTTCCAATAAACGGTAAATATTTGTTTGCAAAGAATTTGTAAAATTTGTTATCCGAGATATCGGTTAAATACTTATTTGAAGAACGCTATTTTTAATATCAATCTCTATCATAAAGGAAAATTTTAAATATTTAAAATATCGCATCTGGATTATCAAGTTTCATTTTTTTTTAAATCTTTTTGCTTTAAATATGTTGGCAGAGGAAAATACTTATAACTAGAAAACAAGAATCTGCTTTTATCAGTATTTAATGTCAACTCCCGATGAAGCAAAAAAATACAGAACATATTTCAGTTTTAAGACTTAAATCATACGCTTTCATTTTTCATAAAATGACTTCATTCGAATCCAATGAAAAATTTCACATATACGATCTCAGTGGCGCCAACTTATATGCGCCCGTGGGGTCCGAGCCCACCCAATAATTTTGAATCACAGCGTATCCAATTTTTATTGTTCTGGTTATTTATTTCATTATTATTTTACTATTTATTTTTCTCCTTAGAATAAAATTTATTTTGTCAATGATCATGTGTTTTAGTTTTCCGACTAACACCCATAAATGCCAAATCACTGAAATGCTTTGTTCCATGTTTAACTTTCAGCTAATTCAATTTGTAGTCATTGTGATGAATATTTTTCGTTCATGTTTTTAAAGAACCGGAGTTAAAGTTTGTTAACTGCTTGAGACGTATAAACAAACAGCCGTGACTATTAAAAGTACTTTGCGTAAAATAGCAATAACACAGGAAAAAAGAGACTCGATGAAGAAAATGCTCAAGTATGTATGTGGCATTTATTAGGGAGAGGTAAAACTTACACTCTCGCGGGGTGACCCCCTGTGAAAATACAGAAGCAGGAGCTCTACATCCTTACATCAGGACAATTAGAGATAGAATGAATCCTGACATCAAATAAGGTAGCCAAAATGCGTCGAGCTAAAATGTAGTTGCCCTTAAATCATAATAACCCTATACGATAGTTCATAAAGAAAGTTTAAATTAAAAACGTGCCAATCGGGCCGTTAATTTGGCGTTTAATATATCAAAGTACAAATATGCATGCCAACACCGATTGCTAGGAATATTATTTCTTAATTGCACAACATAGATTTCAGACGCCGATTTTAATATAAACAGAGCGTTATATTTTAAGCCGAAAAAGGAGTTGTAATGTCTATTAATCAGTAAATGAGCTAAGTTATTGCCGGAAAGGAGCATATGGTTTTATAATATCTTTCAATGTACTCTTTGAACAGACGAAAGTATGCAGGCTCAGATAATAAGTTTAGGATGAGAAAAGATTTGTTTTTGATTTATTTTATTAACGGCTCCGCCTAAGCATGAGAAAACCTACGTAACTGGAATTTAAAGCGCAAGAGAAAAGATCTAAATATATTCTTTTCCGAAAGTAAAAGGGAGGTTTAATTAATTTGCAAATGCGAAAGATAATTTAAATTTTAAATTTGATAATTTAAATTTAAAAAGGGATCTAATAATAATATGTGATGTCACGTTGCTTTCGACATCACAGTCATGTTCTTGATATCATGACATTAACAGTATAAATATCAATGTCCTTATAAGGAAAAACGCTGAGACGCATGAGAATATAATTTAATAAAATTTAAACTTTATTAACATGATAAAATTCTTATCTTATTAACTCTTCAAAGAAAAATAAACTGGTCGCACCGTTTTACAAAAACATTTTTGAACCGACTCAATATTTCTGAGCCAACCCAATATTTTTCAAAAGTTGGCGCCGCTGTACCATTCAGTCTTGAACAAATTGAACACAGAAAAATATGCGTATTGCTTTACTATGGCAGAATAACACACAAAAAGTGATATCGTCATTTAAAAAACTCTGTAAAGAAATCGACTATCTAATGATTCATATTTCTCAATTTCTTTGTACCATTACTATGGATACTTAAAATTAAATGTAGTTCATAATATCTTCATTTTTTATAGCCCCACCAGTGGCCGCGAGGTTCTGACCTCCAAACTGGTAGACGGTAGGTGCTGGGTTCGAACCCAATCGCAACCGTCGGCCTAACCGTTCGGAGTTTTCCGTGGTTTTCTTCGAGCCTTGCGTAAATACCGGTTAGATTCCCTTAGAAAGACCTCCACGGAAGGCATCCCACCCCATAGGGCCTATATCCCATAGCGTAGATAATCGGCCGACATGAATACAACAACAACATCATTTTTTATAAGAAAACATTCTTTTTTCCAAAATAGCAGTATTTTAATTACATTTTTTTTCCGTTTTTATCAGAAAACAGCAACAAGAAGATAAAAAAATTTGTCTACCATTTTCCAATTAATTTTTCTTTAATTTCTACAGAAATGGAGTACGTCGGTTTCCAACGTTAAAGAGATGGTACTAAAAACTACAAAAAAAATTAATATCTCAAAAATAAATTGAGATACAGTTTGCAAACAAATTGCATTTAAAAGTACTTTTTTCGGTATACGACGGCATAAAGATTACTGCAGTACAGTCAATGAGGGTAACTGTACGCCAAATCAGAATGACTTTGTGCGTTTTTTACGAAACTTTGATCAATTCCTCCATGGTGGAATCTTGATGAATTATTTCCAGTGAGGTGACAAACTCACACTACTGCTGCTATCTGTATTCTGAGACCAAACGTTTGCTTTTAACTCAAGGAATGTACAGTTGACTCTCATTAATTCGAAATCGGATAATTCGAATCTTCACTTAATTCTAACTAAACATGAAGTCCCGAAATTTTCGATGGCAGAATAACATTAAATTTTTTCATTAATTCGAACTCATTTTCTCTTGGCATCGTTTAATTCGAACTCACGAGAATTCCGATTTTTCATTCTTCCTTTCTTTCTCACGGATTTCAGATCATTTGAATAACTTTCTTTCTTTGATCTTTGTGAAAATTGTTTCGAACGAGTATACATATAATCCCATGCATTTGATATCCACTTTCTAAGTTCCCCGTGTGTCCATCAGTGACGCTTCAAAATTTTCTTCCATTGTGCTTGTTTGTAATCTTTTAATTATTTTATGTATTTATACATTCTAATTTAATGCTAAGTCATATTCCTACGGTAACAGACATAATAAATTTTAAAAACACTATAACATTAAATCCTTTGTAATAGTATCATATTAAGCATGTTCTCATTTCATACTTTCCATAATTCGAACTTCGGATAATTCGAACATTTCTTCTGGTTCCGACGAGTTCGAATTAACGAGAGTCGACTGTATCACATTTAATCTTTTTTCTCTTTTGGTCCAAAGTTACCCTGATAGATCAAAGTAACTCTGATTGACTGTACATATTATCTGTATACTATACAGCGATACATTTGCTTATTTAATGGCTGGCTTGTATAACGTAAAGTTATTTTTTACAGACGACACTTTAAAAGCCCAAAAGAAATAGCACATCTTAGGCTAACATATTCAGGATAAGTGCATTTTCACATTGAAGTGTTTATTTATTAAATACGTATTAACTTTTCCCCCAAGATTTCCTGATATACACTATATGACCAAAAATGACTGGACACTTTCAATTTGGGGCGTTTTGTTGAATAATAATTAGAAGACTACTTGACGATTTTGTCAAGAAAATCAGAAC
Source organism: Maratus speculifer (assembly GCA_964019185.1). Taxonomy (NCBI): domain Eukaryota; kingdom Metazoa; phylum Arthropoda; class Arachnida; order Araneae; family Salticidae; genus Maratus; species Maratus speculifer. The sequence continues at coordinate 320,097,743 of OZ025291.1, read as the reverse complement.
TATAAAGAGCATGTTTGACCTCATGTTAAAAGAGGCGTCACATGAGCAATTAGGGGACCACAAACAAATCTAACAAAATCATAATATTTGGAATTACCCTGAAAAATAAAATGTTCTAGATTATCTTTAGCAGCAGCAGATGACTATGTGGGTTCTCTACAACATTTGTGTAAAAATGAAACGTATTAATACAGCTACAAGAGTTTCTTCAAACAATTGGAAAAAATTCTGAAAGTTTTCTTTTGCGTGTAAGGTTTTCAACCAAATTTAATAAATTAAAGTAGAAATAATACTACAATTAAAATATAACTGTATTAAGGGTGTTCTTAAATCAAAGAGTGCAACTTTTTGATATAAATTTTAGTTTATTTTTGTTCGGAAATGCATGAAACTAGCAGGTGTTGTTGTTTAGAAAATATCTAATCGCACTCATTTTTCTGATTTTTTTTTGCCGTTAAAGTTGGCGTTTTGAACTGTATTTCCCGACGAAAGCAGAAAAACCAGTCTTACAAAGGAATAAAAACGCATGATCACGTAAACGAAATCTTTTATAACTTGATAGGTAATTTAATTATCATAAAATGAAAAACAAAGCTAGACTTGAAATCGCTTCCATAGTCGATTTCATATCTTTCCGTTAAAAAAATGAATTTGCAATTGTGTCAGAATGTTTTGCGCTTCACGTATAAAAACATTTCATATTTATTTACTTAGAAGGTGTCACAAATAAAAATTAAATTAAAGAGTTGACATGTTTCGGTTCATTAATAAGAACCGTATTCATAACATATAAAATCAGTAGAAAATTAAATGACACTGGATATAAATTTTAGGACAATAGACTAGGACAATAGACAATATGTTACAATACAATAGACAATAACAATTTAATTGATAACTATATATTGATATATTATTAGTAATATATCAATACAATAGGACAATAGACAATATGTACTGACTGTTTATTTATATCCTGTATCATTTAATTTTCTACTGATTTTATATGTTATGAATACGGTTCTTATTAATGAACCGAAACATGTCAACTCTTTAATTTAATTTTTATTTGTGACACCTTCTAAGTAAATAAATATGAAATGTTTTTATACGTGAATGAAAAAAGGTGAAGTGATTTTGTTTCAGTTTTTGAAAAAACGAAAGCTAACAACAGTTTTAACGTTTTGCGCTTGTTGAGCAGAGCAGTTGAGAACAGCCTTAAATGTGTAATGAAATATAGACATATATCAGAAATATTTTTTAAATTGTACATGTTTGAACAATAACGAAAATTCCTTTTCCCTAATTTAGCTGTAAAAACTATTTTAGGACAACTTATATGAAAATAAGAGCCGAATATTGTAAAAAGACAGATGAGATCGACAATATAATGGGCTGGATTTCAGTTTATTTTTAAAAGCAGATTTTTATTACTGTGAGGCATTTCCGTCGGATATTTACGTTTGAAATCGATTGTTGGTCATATGGTGTATCTCATAACGGTTATTCGTTTACTGTATATAGACAACAGATGCGTAATTGATTTACTATAGGACCCGACTAAACAATTTGGTTAACTGGAAACGACATTCATCACTATTTTTTAATAGTAACTTTCGCCTCATTTATGAAAAATTATATGTTTTAATGAAATGACGATCTCTATTCCGAAATAGTGGTCGTCCTTGATTGGAATATTTTTTCCGAGTGCCTGTGTAGTAATCATTCTCTTATTTCTGTTCAATACATCTATGGATGAATTATTATGCATTATTTACTCTTATATAAAACCTTAAAAACACAAGCAGATATAAGTTTTAAAAAAAAATCGAAGAAACTTCATTAGTAAAAGCAAGATAAATTTTAGTCCTTCCTACTGTCGGTAGCACTAAATTTAAAAATCGACATTAGACTTAGCATTATGCGCTATCGCTTGCCTATCTATAAAGACTGAGTGCTCCTTATGAAACAAAGTCTCCTCTCTGTGTTAAGGGTGTTCTTAAATCAAAAAGGGCAACTTTGTGACATAGACTTTAATTTATTTTTGATGAATGGAAATGCATGAAAATAGCAGGTGTTGTTATTCAGAAACTGTCTAACTGCGCTCAATTTTCTGTTTTTTTTTTTTTTTTTTTTTTTTTTTTTTTTTAACACTCAACTTTTATAACAAGCTTTCAAAGTTGACGTTTTTGAGCACATTTCCCGACGAAAGCAGAAAATAACCGGTCGAAAAGCAGGAGATAAACGGGTGATCACGTGCTCGAAATAGCCTTAGAGCTGGATAGGTAATTTAATTATCATAAAATGGAAAACTAAGTTCGATTCGAAATCGCTACCATAGTCAGGCCTTCCAGTTTCATATCTTTCTGTTATAAAATGAATTTGTAAATGTGTCAAAACGTTTTAAGGTTGTTGAGCGGAACAGTTGAGAACATCCTTAAAGAATGGTATTGTAGTAGAATGTCGATTCTCAACAATATCTATGCAGGACCGTAGCTAAGGGGGCGCTATGGGCGGCTCAGCCCCCCCCCCCTAAAATATTCTTAGCCCCCCCCTGGAAAAGATTCCAAGGTCACTAAAGGAATTCGTGTTCCGAAAATTCAAATGAAACTCTGTTCAAAAAATCTAATTCAGTTTTGAGACCCTTTTAGAGTTTTGCAAAATTACTAAATTGTATCTAAAATAAGTGTTTCAACTCTTCCTCATCCTATTTGTACATATGAAATTAACATGATGTTTAATTTTTGCACCAGTTATACACTCAAAATTTTCATCATCATATACTTTTCTTAGCATAAAATGAAGTTATATCAACAATTTAATTAGAAACATGTGAATGTGCACTACAGTATGAATATGCACTAATTTATCTTTCTGCATCAGAGAGAGGCGAAAAAAAATTGTGAGCCCCCCCCCCCTAAATTCTCTTGAGCCCCCCCCCCATTGATCACTACTAGCTACGGCCCTGTATCTATGTATGAACTTTAAGGCTGTTCTTAAATCAAAAAGAGCAACTTTGTGACGTAAGTTTTAATTTATTTTTGTTCGGAGATGCATGAAAGTAGCAGGTGCTGCTGTTCGGAAACTATATAATAACATTCATTTTCCTTTTTTTTTGTTTTGCAAACACACAATAGATTTTTCACTAAACAATGTCAAAGTAGATGTTTTGAATTGACTTTCCATTCGAAAGACGAATAACCACTCAAACTGGGGTGAAAAACGTGTTTGTCGTGTGATCGAATTTTCTTGCAACTCAATAGGTATTTTATTGATCAAAAAATGGAAAATTCAGTTCGATTCCAAATTGCTACCCTAATCAGTCTGTCCAATTTTATAGCTTTCCGTTAAAAAATGAATTTTTAAATGTGTTAAAACATTTTCCAGTTGTTAATCAGAGCAACTGAAAACAGTCTTAAATAACACGAGTCGAACTTGACACAAAAAAATAAATAAATAATTCGTGAACTCGTAACTGGAATCGAACCCAATACTCTTCATATCAAAATCAACCAGAACCTGAAATATCCAAACTTGAACCATATTCAAACTCGATGTGGAAAAAAAATAAAAAATCTTCATATTTTTATACAATTGCAGATTAATATTGTACAATTATATGTTTAAAGCTAGTTTTATCTTTTTTTTTTTTTCATTAAAATAAGTATATATAATTGAAATGAAAAAAACTTCTTTAAACACCATAAAATAAGTTAACTGCGCAAGGCCTTTCGAAAGAACTTAGTCTTTCTTCGTCAGGCGCAAAAAAGACGTGCGTCCACAATGAATGTAGCGGCACGACTGAAGGGGAATGCGGGAGGGAGAGGGAGCAAGCAGAAGGAATAGCCAATAGGAAAGAAGAAGGCAACAGCCAATCACGGAAGAGCATAAACAAAACTAGATAGACAATGAAGGAGAGGAAAGAAAGAAGGGGAGAAGGGAAATGGGAAAAAAGCGGGGTAAATTAAAAAATTAACTAAAAGGAGAGATTAAAATAAAATAAAATGTACGCAAAAAATATATAAATTAGTAATAATAATAATAATAATAATAAATAATAAATAAATAAATAAATAAAAAATAAATAAATAAATAAATAAAATAAAATAAAAAAAAATGCATAAAAATAAAAAATAAAAAATAAAAATAAAAAATAGTTTACAATTATAAACACACATAAATATACCTGAAAAATAGTATACATAATATATATATAAAAAAATAATAATAATTAAATAATAAACTTAATTATGAAGCAGTGCTGAAAAGATTCTTCCAGGCAACGGAGAGGGTTTTAGAATCAGATTTATCATTAACAATAATATCACGATTAATATAAATAGCTAAATTTTCAAGAAAGTCTAACTCAGAGGAACTATTGGCATTAAAAATAATTTTAGCAGTTTGAAAATTGAAACTATGGCCGGAATCCCAAGAGTGTTTAGCAACAGAAGATTTAGAAATTTCTTGATTAATGACATACCGAGAGTGTTCATTTAGGCGTTTTTCGAGATTTCTTTTAGTTTGACCAATATACGATAAATCACAGCCATTACAAGGAATATTATAAATACCCCATTTTTGGAGGTCAGGGACAGGACATTTCATGGAAGGAAATTTTAATTTATTGACTGGTTTAAAGATAACATTAAAATTGAAACGTCTTAAAACTTTAGCTAATTTAAAACATAAAGGAGGATAAAAAGGGAGGACGACCAAATTATCAGGTTTACTTTTATCAATATTAGAAAGAGTGGAATTGTTAGGGGGTCTATTGAATTTGCTCACAGCAGTATTAATGATAGAAGGATTGAATCCACGTTTTACAGCAACAGATTTTAAGTAATTGAGTTCATTCTTAAGAGATGCAAAATCGGAACAAATTTTGAGAGCACGATAAACATAAGTATAAAAAACACCGATCTTTTGATTGACAGGATGATTTGAGAGAGCATGGGGTGGATTAGAGACAGAAAAAGGTTTTCTATAAACACAAGTTTTGAAAGAAGAATCACATTTGGTAACTAAAACATCAAGGAAAGGGAGTTTATTACAATTCTCTAACTCAAAAGTAAACTGAATATGAGGATCAATAGAATTGACAGTTTGAAGAATTGTAGAAATATCAAATGGATTATCCAATAGGACGAAAGTATCATCAACATAACGAATCCAACATTTAAAATTGATCAGATTTAATAATTTATCTTCAAAGTAATGTATATAAATATCACAAAGAATGGGAGATAAAGGATTACCCATACTTAAGCCTTCTAGCTGTTTGAAAAATTTATTATCGAATTGAAAAGTAGTAAGAGTTAAGCAAATTTTAGTTAAATTAACATAATCTTTGACCTCAATATCCGAGAAATGAAATTCACGTAATCTTTTTTCCAAGCAAGAAAGAGCGCCTTCAATCGGGACATTAGTAAATAAAGATTTGACATCAAGAGAAAGCATAGAACAATTCGATGGATTAATATTTTTTAATTTACTAACGAAATCATAAGAATTTTTTACAGTAGACTCACTGAGAGAGCTCGAGAACACTCTCGGTATGTCATTAATCAAGAAATTTCTAAATCTTCTGTTGCTAAACACTCTTGGGATTCCGGCCATAGTTTCAATTTTCAAACTGCTAAAATTATTTTTAATGCCAATAGTTCCTCTGAGTTAGACTTTCTTGAAAATTTAGCTATTTATATTAATCGTGATATTATTGTTAATGATAAATCTGATTCTAAAACCCTCTCCGTTGCCTGGAAGAATCTTTTCAGCACTGCTTCATAATTAAGTTTATTATTTAATTATTATTATTTTTTTATATATATATTATGTATACTATTTTTCAGGTATATTTATGTGTGTTTATAATTGTAAACTATTTTTTATTTTTATTTTTTATTTTTTATTTTTATGCATTTTTTTTTATTTTATTTTATTTATTTATTTATTTATTTTTTATTTATTTATTTATTTATTATTTATTATTATTATTATTATTATTACTAATTTATATATTTTTTGCGTACATTTTATTTTATTTTAATCTCTCCTTTTAGTTAATTTTTTAATTTACCCCGCTTTTTTCCCATTTCCCTTCTCCCCTTCTTTCTTTCCTCTCCTTCATTGTCTATCTAGTTTTGTTTATGCTCTTCCGTGATTGGCTGTTGCCTTCTTCTTTCCTATTGGCTATTCCTTCTGCTTGCTCCCTCTCCCTCCCGCATTCCCCTTCAGTCGTGCCGCTACATTCATTGTGGACGCACGTCTTTTTTGCGCCTGACGAAGAAAGACTAAGTTCTTTCGAAAGGCCTTGCGCAGTTAACTTATTTTATGGTGTTTAAAGAAGTTTTTTTCATTTCAATTGTGTGTAACACCAGTTTCAATTTTATACATTAAGTATATATACACTCATTACTATTTAAATATAAAGTTTTCTTTTATTATTAAAAAATAATGCAGGATATTCTTCTGAAAATAATTGTCAATTAGAACCCAGCCAAAGAGAGAAAAACCCAATCCGAAACCTTACCCAAACTCGAAATATTTAACGTCAATCCGACCCGAACCAGAAATAAAACCGTGTTACCCGACATGATGCAAGACTCTACATGTTGCTTGGGAAAATTAATAACGCTCATTAGATAATTTCTCCTTGATTATTATTTTACTTTACAATTATATAAGAAAAAGAAAACATTGCTAAAATCTCCGGAAATTGCAGGGGGGGGGGGAATTAAGAACGCTCATTAGTTAATTTTTCCTTGATTATTATTTCACTTTACAATTATATATATATAAAAAAATTGCTAAAATCTTCGGAAATTGCAGGGGGGGGGGGAATTAATAACGCTCATTAGTTAATTTTTCCTTGATTACTGTTTTACTTTACAATTATATATATATATAAAAATTGCTAAAATCTTCGGAAATTGCAGGGGGGGGGGGATTAATAACGCTCATTAGTTAATTTTTCCTTGATTACTGTTTTACTTTACAATTATATATATAAAAAAAACTGCTAAAATCTTTGGAAATTTTAAGGGGGGGGGGGGAATTAATAACGCTCATTAGTTAATTTTTCCTTGATTATTATTTCACTTTACAATTATATATAAAAAAAAGAAAACATTGCTAAAATCTTCGGAAATTGCAGGGGGGAGGAATTAATAACGCTCATTAGTTAATTTCTCCTTGTTTATTATTTTACTTAACAATTATTTAAAAAAGAAAACATTGCGAAAAATTTTGGAAATTGCAGCATCAGCACAGAAAACAGTCTATTTGTCTAAATATAATTTGCTTTAGTGCCACAATCATTGCTTATTAATTAAGATTTGAAATTAAACAACTTATTTTTAAATGCTGAAAGTAAAAAATAATTACTTTTTTTTTTTTTTTTAACGGTAATTTCAATTATTTCTCTCATAAATATTCCCCTCATGTTTTATATTCATCGAATAATCAACATAACTAAAAAATGTAGACAAACTCCCATTAAAAACATTATAAAATAATAAATCTGAAAGCATTAATTTTCCATAACAACCTTGTCATTTATCGATTTGGTAAAAGCACTCAGATATTTTAACTTTCTCTGTTTTTTTTCCTTTCACAGTAAAAAACAACTTGGAGAAAGCAGTAAAGAATGACAAAATATAGATTGATCGCTTTTTTTGTTGACTGCTTTTTGCGGCTTCTTTATTTTTTAAGTGTTTTCTTGGTAGATTTATACTGCAGACTTTTTTCCTTAATCAAAATTCTGCCTTATTTATATATTTTGTTATTTTTGCTGGAATTTTCTTAAGTCTTGTAAATATGAAGTGGTTAATCAAATCAATATAAGTGCAGGGATGATAAAACAAAAGTATTCATTAATTAATATTTCCTTCAAATAAAATTTTTTAATCAAAATATTTATTGATTAAAGTTAATTCTCTAATTCTCTAATTTTTCTGCTCAGTAAAGCGAGACTGTCTGGCATAGCCTACGAATTCGTTTCTTCTTGTAAGTGCTTCAAATTATTATATAAGATGGTTTTTAAATTTTCTGCTCAATAGCTCGAAACGTTTTGGCACATTTTTGTTACAAAGCATAACATTAGCAGATTGAAACGAAATAGAGTTTTATATATATATATATATACATAAATTACTCATCGAGTTACAAACTATTCTTGTCACATGTCGACTAGTTTTTTCCTTTCTCATGCAGTCTCACCGAAAATTCTGATCGCATATTCTAATTTACTAAGTTTTTTAGATGGAAAATGTCTTTTTTTTTAAGTAAGATTTTGAAAATCAACGGGAAACTCTTCCTTTAACATAAACTTATTTCCTACAAAATTTTGAAGTTATTATTTAAGGCTGTTCTCAAATCCCATAAGGCAACTTTATGACATAAGTTTTATTTATTTATTTATTTTCGGAAATGCATGAAACTAGCAAGTGTTGTTCAGAAACTATGGAATTGCAATCAGTTTCCCTTTTTTTTTTTTTTTTTTTTTTTTTTTTTTTTTTTTTGCAAACCCAATAGGTTTTTCAAAAAACAGAGTCAAAGTTGTTGTTTTGAACCGACTTTCCAAGAGAGGGAAGAAAAAACAGTTTACGAATGCGGAAAAAAGTCTTCTCACGTAATCAAAAAAACTTATAACTGAATAGGTAATTTATTGATCACAAAATGGAAAATTCAGTTCGATTCCAAATCGCTTCCATAGTCAGGCTTTGCAATTTTATATCTTTCCGATAAAAAATGAATTTGTAAAAGTGTCAAAACGTTTTGCGCTTCTTGAGCATAACAGTTGAGAATAGCCTTATTCAAAATTCTGGCCTTTTTCAAATGTTTTGATATTTTTGCTGGAACTGTTTAGAGTCTTGTAATATGACGTGGTCAATAAAATCAATGTAACTGGAGGAAGGATTCAAAAAAGATACTTATTAATTAAAATAAATTGTAAATGCGTCAAAACTATTGATTAAAGTGTATGCGCTTATTTTGCGCTTGTTAAGCAAAGCAGTTGAGAACAGTCTTAAAACAATTTTATTCTGTAAAATATACCGAATTTTGTGTAAACTTGCAAAATCAATATCTTATCATAGTAAAACACTGTTTTCCTTTAAAACAGTTTTCTGTAAAAAGTGCAACTTTTTTACTGTAAAAATTACAGAATTTCTTTTATTTTTTTCAGTGAGTAAAATCCATGCATTTCTATTTCTCGTATTCCTCACTTCTAAACTTATGGTTCAATACAGGACTCTTTTTATGAAGTTTAGAAATATTTGAATGCTAAATTCATTTTGCCTGCTTTTGTTTTATAACGTCGATTTTTACAAGCCATTTGTTATCTACAATTATCATTAGAACATTTAAAACAATAAAATTTTCCACCAATAAGAACCGAAATGAGCAGTTTACCTGTTTTTCGTTTCTTTAATCGTCTTCTTGTGTCTCAAATATCTTGCTGACTCAATCAAATTGAAACTTTAAATTTTAAACTGCCTACAGAAAATAAAATTCACTAAAGAACATTTCATACGAAAAAAGCCATTTTATCTCTAAAATTCCCAAATACTTTTTATTATTCATCAGGTGTATGGAATAAATGCATAATTGCGTATTTTAACTTAAATTAATAAAACCAACGGAGTAATTTTATTAACTGGAACTGTTTTAAGCAATTATAAAAACTCAAAAACATTTCTATTTCGATTAAATATTTTAAAAAGTTAAATTTATTTTTCGTTAGCTCTGGAAAAATCCATTTGGGGAGTATGTTTATTTTAATATATTTTTTAAATTATCCACCAGCTAAAATTTAGAAATATTTTCAACGAAAAACAAAAAATTAATTGGTCGCATTTACATAAAAGGATTTTTACTATTAGAGTGTTGTTAGTAATTTAAGTAATTTAATTATGGGTAATACATTCGCATACAGAATTAACATTTTTAATTGCAATTAAAAGAAATTTTTAAAATATATTTTTTGGAATTACTCATAATGAAATATAAATATTAAAGTTATGTTTAAGAAAAATCCTATTTAAAGTAACTTCTTCTAAACCCTTAATTACTGTTATGGATCTCACAGACTTTTTTTTTTTTTCTTTTTTACATTTTTATTTCACTTGGAGCCATAGTAAATGGTGTCTCAAAATTCATATACAAATAATTTTGATATAAAACACAGGTTTATAATTAGACATCGTAACTTTTTTATTGATTCATAAAATATATATTATAAGTTATGTATGGAATAGTATATTACTAAATGGCCTCCTCAGCTTTGCTGGGAATTAAAAATTCGCACAAAATTTGAATTGTGAGCCATTTGTACCTAAATTGCAAGATATGCATTTGGATGACATGCAATTTCAAAAAAATGGTGCCACACGCCACAGACAGCCCGATAAACAGTTATATTACTGTATTAATTTATTTCCTAGCCGTTATTACATATTTTGCGATCAAACTTGTCCGCCCATCTCATTCAATTTACGCCGCTAGACTTTTTTTTCTTTTAAGCCTAAAATTTATGCCAACAAGCCAACAATGTTGTAAAGAAAATACGGCATGTAAAGTATGGAAAGGTCTTTAATCTATGTATGAAGCCAAAAGGGCCGTTAATCAAATATCAATTCGAAAAACAATGCGCACATTGAAAAAGATTAAAGACATTTCCAATGAGACAATGCATCGATGAAGTTCTAAAATTACTGACTTACGGATAATTGGTGCTGAGGTAAATTATACTGATTCTATTGTTAACATTCCGATGTCTGTACCAAAAGAGTGTGAACCGATTAAAGTTGTTTTAGAAAATCAGTCTAGTATCAATTTAACTTGTAATAACTTGGCCCTTAATAGATTAAAAGCTAAGTGGTTGGTAGCGTGTGTGCCACTCGGCAAATAATCCAGGCAAAGGTATTTACTAGAGAATCTGTTATTTATTTGTAGCACAAAAAAGGATCCTGGGTAGTATATAATACAGCATAAAAAATTATTAAAGAACACGTAGGCTCTTAACCAACCAGCTCCAGAACTTATGTTCTGTTAAAGTCCCAAGAATGCATAGTTCATAACTGAAGTAAAGTTTCTCCAAATCACTTGCAACACGGCTTTATCTAAACGCCAAAGACGAGATTTATCGCCGTCTCTCTCCTAGCGAGAGTCCTCTTCCTCAGACTCACCCGTGTGATGTCACTTTCTACAGCTCCAGATCCGAGCTGATCCACTTCTCTCAGGGAACATTCCGAGCTGCTCGCTCTGTTCTCCCCTCTTTTCGCTCCGAGAAAATCCTCTCTGCAAAAACCCGGCTTCTCCTTTTCTTCTCAGCCAGGACCTCCCCTAGAGGTCACGAACCAATCATCAACCTTAATGATCTTTTCTCATTAAGAGATCCGTAACATCGTCTTATCATTCGTACCTGAAAATACACACCCATAGCGCCAGTATGTCGGGTCTCTGATCATCTTCGCACTTTCATTTTGCGTCGGCACGCTAACAAAAGCACGATCCGTGTGGTCTCTTATTCACCTTAGTGTCGCCCGCCTGTCGTTTCCGCTGATCGATGATGATTTAGCGACCCTTTTATATCGCCGATCTTTTCATCTTGAGAATGAAAGCCAGTTTGTGTTTTCAGTTCCATAGTGAAATCTCTTTTCAGAAATAAATGTCTTTAAAAGCCTGTGATAAATCTAAATCATCACAAACTTTAAAATTCGTTACTCAAAGATTAACAGATGCTGAAACTTTAATGTGTGACTCAAAAAATAGTGATAAAAATTATTGAGTTAAATCTTCGCTGGATAACATTAGCTTTACAGCCACACGTAAGAAAATAATTTGTGTATTTTATAAAAAGAAAAAAAACATTTATCAAGATTTTGTGGAATGAGGACTTCTAAATATTTTTTATGTGGAAGAAGTGACCATTACAAGCGTTTCTTAAATGACTGCATTAATAATAAATATACAGCTTGGTATAGCTTCAAAACTTGATACTTGCGTATAATTTACTTTCGAAGTTTTGGATTTAATATGCCACATGGAATACATTTATCATCATTCTTCGCAACCATATTTTTCCATTATTTTTAGGTGTGCTTGTAAATGTAAAAACGTAGCACTACAGTCGTCGTTCAGTCCATTTGTCTGTTGTCCGCATATAGCAGAGCAAAAATTACCTAACCGAATCATTTGAAATATAAAATATATAAATATTACATTTTTTGTCCAGCCATTTCAAATTTTATGACAATCGGATGTATAGTTTAATTACAGGGACAATCAAAAGTTTTCCTTGACATTACGGCCAGTGGAAAAAAATGGTTTCAAATGCATTTTAATCATGTTACACTTGTTCGTGCATAAAAAAATAGATATACATCTATAAAATATGTACTAATACACATTCTGTACAACATTTTATGCAAAGAATATTTGTAACTCATTTACAGGGCCACACACAAGTATTTCATTAAAATATGGTATAGGTGGAAACATTGTTTGTGGCGTGTTTTTAATTATATTAAACTATTTCACTTTTTATGAAATTGATATACTTTTACTGCAAGTTATTCCCTGTATAATAGAAAAAATAGTATTTACAGGGACACACAAAATATTTCATCTACTATACTGTATCTGAAATACTGTATACCAGTGGTTCCCAAAATTTTGGACTCGCGGAGCCCTTTTTGGAGAGAATTTTTAAGGCGGAGCCCCTGAACCCAACGATACTCTGCGATTTGCAAAATAATGTTTTTTATGCTTATGGAGCAAAAATCTGTTGAATAAAAATCTGACCCAATAATTTCTAACATTAAACCAAGGTTCTGAGTTTGGCCCTTTGCTGATACAAAAATACTGATTCATACTAGAAATTTTAAGAATCAAATTTTTTATTGTATACCTCTTTATCTCTTCTAGGGGCACGGTATTTCTGCGGCAAAAATATTGAAAAATTTGATTCACACCGCAATTTAGGAACAAATTAATTTAAAAGTAATCAATAACTTTTTCACGTATATTATGAGATCGAAATTGTATTAGAAATTTACTGGTGTCAGTTCCCAAATGGAACAGTAAAATTAACCGTTTGCAAACTGCAAAAGGCGTCCCAGAAAGGGTTAACAGTTTTATTTAATATTACTATTATTGAGTACAATAAAATAAAAATAAGAATTAACCCTTAAAAGAAATAAAACCTTCTTTTTTTGTATTAAAATATCTACCTTGTATAATTGAGATGTTTTCTTCAAACACAGTTAAAAATAAAGTTAAAAATTTGTGATTGCAGAAAGCGCTTAGTAACAAGGAAAACAAACTCTTTTTACCCGAGCGATGTTCAAACAATACTGTTAGGGGGTTAATAAGACCCAATTAAAATAAATAATATTCTTTTGGAATTTCCAGTAGAAACTTGGAATTATAGATCAAAATGCTAACCATGTTTGGATTATGCGTTGCATTGGGGCTTACATAAAAACTATTATTATTTATGGCAAAAACCACACAGACACAGAAAAAAAGTAATTTGTACAATTTTTGTTTTTGCAGAGGGGTACTTCTGTATAATTCCAATAGGCTACTCGCGAAAAAAAGGAAATGCCTAATTCCAGTCACCCATGTGTAATTATGTAACACTTTTTCGCTAATCCCGCCTATCTGTTATAGAATCAAGCGATTATGGAATATTTTTTCGTTCTTCTTTAAGTTTCTAGTACTTCTAAACATGCAACGAAAATGAATCGTTTTAGTGTTTAAGTGGGCGTTGCAAAATTTATAAGCTGTATTATTTAGTGCAATATTGTTCACTTTTTTAGATATTTTATTTAAAATATTTGGCTATTAATTATAGTTTTGAAAGAAAATTTCTTCCGTCATTCTTTTCGCGTCAAAACAGTCATGCAGTTAAAACTACGCATGTAAAACAAACTGCAATTAGTAGAAAAACTTTTCTAACAAACTGGGTGGGATTAAATGTATAACAGGGCGGGTACTCATTGACAAAAAGTCTAAGTTGTGGTTGGAGCTGAGCAAAATTTTAAATTCTTAGTGTGATGACAAATGTAAGGAACCAATATATATTTTTAAATTGCTACAGACTTATTTCTGATTGAAAAATGTGGCAGAGACCAATTAAAAGAAAATTTTAAAGAGGGGTTGTAAAGAGATACAAGATGCTAAAAAAATGCGTTTTCGGAAACATACATTGCTAATAAAATTCATTAAGTACAAATGTATTATGGACCTAATAAAGGGCTTAAATGATAGAAGATGCAATAAAAATTTGTTTTCTGGCACAAACATTATTCTATAATAAAAACAGCATAAAAACTTCATTTTATTATAAGAAACAGTGCAGAAAATTTAAATAACTTTAAGGATGAGATTTCTGCGTTTTTTTTACACCAGTATTTTGTTAGAGAAAATGTTGTTCCGTTAAATTGCAAAAATGTTCCGTTTAAATGTGATAATACTTTCTTTAACTAACTACTGGTGTGAAAAAACGCAGAAATCTCATTTCTAATAACTAAGAAATTATAAAAATATACAAAATAGATTAACCCTTTAATGTTCAATGCATTTTCATTGCTAAAATTTTGAAATAAATGAATGACACCGGTAATTGCTAACAAATATATTTGTAAATATGAAACAGAGATTTTTCACATACATAATAAAATATATTTTTTTAAATCAAAATTCCGGTGTCATCATTGCATATCGGAATTAAAATTTGTGTTTTTGTAGCGATACCAATGAACGTTAAAGTGTTAAACAGTTAAAGTTACGAAAAAAGAAAAAAATGCACAACGTTCATAAATATTCAATAAATCTAATGAGGGATTTCTTAAATGATACAAAATGGTACAAAAAAGGGGCGTTTTAATCTACAAACATTTTTGTACAGAGAAAAACAGAGTAGAAATTTAAATATACAACTAACCTATACAGATTAAAGAATTTAAATTTATAGATAAAAAAAGAAATATATATACACAAATGTAATATGGATCTAATAAAGGGTTTTAAATGATAGAAGATCCAATAAAAATATGCTTTAAGCCACAAACATTATTTTATTATAAGAAACAGTATGAAAAATTTAAATAACTAAAAATTAATACAAATGACAAAAACAGATTTTAAAAAAATCAAATATATAAAATTAAAAAGAAATATGTACACACATTACACACAAATGAATCTAATGAGGGAATTTAAATGCTACAATATCTTAAAAAAAAAAAAAAAAAAAAAAAAAAAAAAAAAAATTAAGTGACAGATTTTTTTTTTAAATTAAATAGAATTTTGAAAACTAGGATAAAAGATTTAAATAAGTAAAATTTAATAAAAATAAACATTTAAGGAAATTAAAACTTCAAAAGATGAAAATAATGCAATATGCAACATATACGAATATTAAATGAAAGTAGTTTTTTAAAATTATTATTCTATATAAGTTTACGAACAATAATATATAAAATTTTAGTGTGAAAAATGTGCTTGAATTATTTTGGACAGTTTTTTTATTTTCTGGTGCAATTTTTGACAATACCAAGCGAATGTTTGGTTCTGCATTTAACAGGTTTCTGTATTTTGTTTTGATACTTGTGTAAGTGGAGAATCCACTTCAAACATATATGTCTTTGAAAATGGGAGTAAAATTATTTTTACTCTCTCTGACAGATTTTGTATTCATCTGTCAAATGTCACCAAAATTCAGTGATACGCTTGCTTTGAAAAGAGATTTCTAGATTGCTTTGAGATGTTAACCCCTTGGGGACGGGCGACACGTATACGTGCTGCAAAAAGGCTTAAGAATCCTTGTTTATCCCCACCAGTAAAATTATACTGAAAAATTTGCCTTATTTAATCAGAGCATTTTCTCGATTTAATAAGGCGGAAATGTCTGATTATAAAAACCGGTGACAGAACATTAAAAATTTCGTAAAAGGCTCCTGTCGTGAAGGGGTTAGATCATCAATAAGAGTTTTGTATTCCTCAGAACTTAAGCTGTGTGGTTTTGTTTTGAACTGAATGGATTTATTATCAAATTAAAATCGTACAGCATCTTATTTTGAGCAGCTGGAAAGTAATGCTCAAATGAATTTATCAGAGCTTCGAGATGCTCTTAAATACTTTCTGATTTTTTTTTCAAACTTGATGTTATGGTCATTTAAAAAAAATTACTAAGAGTTAAGTATTTAATAAGAATTACGTATTAATATATAAATAGGCGAAGCTCCAAAGAACTAAACAGCTCTCCCTTATGTTCGGCAAACAGAGTTAACAGCACTGGCGAGCCTTTTCTATTTCGATTCACGTTGTGCATTCGATACAGAATACTATTTCTTGTTGAAGAATTCAATTGTTCGAAAGTTTATTTTATTAATATTTTACTCAACTCAAAATTAAATACGCATCTCTCATTTTAAACAGTTTATTCTGATGAGTAAACTCAACTCAGGTTCTTTCGAACATTAATAATTTAACAAAACACAACTCCAATAAAAACCGTAACATTTTTACACATATTCTCATAAAAACATTCTTATCAAACTCAAAAACAAAAAGAATATTGTTTCACACAGCTTAGGTAAAAGCTGAAGAAATAAAACAGATAATGTATTTATCACAAAAAATCGTTTGCACAGAAAACATTTTACATTTTGAAATAATTAGGTATATCTTGGTTGCTAGGTGACAAAGTCAGTAGAAAATTAAATAGCCTTTTATCAAACATACCGCCCCTCTTGAAACCTCTGAGGGGGGTTTCAAACTAAAACACTGCAATTACAACCATTGTAAAAAATATAAAGAACAATACAATTAAATACAATATAAATGAGTCACAGTTAAGTTAAATTTAAGCAAATATTTAAACAATTTTACATAATACATAATAAATAAAGAAATTTTACAATAATGTACACTTTCTTATAAAAACTGAATTACTTTTCAAGAGGTAATACAGCAATTTTGGATACTGCTCTTTTATATATTCCATTTGGGGTTTTTATATTTACAACTCTTATTCTATTATCATTACCAAAAAATACTTCTACAATTCTCCCTAATAACCATTTAGACACTGGAAGATCATCTTCCTTTATTACAACCATATCTCCTATTTTGAGGTTGTTTTTTGATATCATCCACTTATGCCTTTGCTGCAATGTACTTAAATAACTATTTTTCCACTTTTTCCAGATGGTCTGAACCATTTTAGTGGTCTTTTGCCATAAGTTTAGTCTATTATCTTCAATATTACTCAGGTCAGATTCAGCAATGGCATTAAGTGGGCGACCAATAAGAAAATGTCCCGGGGTCAAGACCTCCAAGTCATCAATATCTGTACTCAAGGGAGTAAGCGGGCGCGAATTTAAGATACCTTCAATTTGGACAATTATAGTTAACATTTCTTCATAAGTTAATTTAGAGTTGCCCACAACACGTTTAAAGTGATACTTGAAGGACTTGACTCACGATTCCCATAAACCTCCAAAATTTGGAGCTTTAGGGGGAATAAATTCCCAAGCAATACCTTCAGATATCAAGTAATTAGTAAGGTTCTGGTCTGGTTTGTTTACCAATTCATGCAACCTTTTAAGCTCTACATTAGTCTTCACAAAATTGCCTGCATTATCACTGAAAATTTTTCGAGGTTTGCCTCGTCTGGCAAAAAACCTCTTTAATGTTGCAATAAAAGCCTCAGATGTTAAATCATTGACTAATTCCAAATGCACTGCCTTTGTTACCATACAAATAAAAATACAAACATAAACTTTATGATAAATGCCTTTACGTTGACCTCTATATCTATTCAAAAATGGACCACAGAAATCAGCTCCTGTGCAATTAAAAACAAAGTCTACATTTATTCTTTCTTTTGGGAGCTCGCCCATAATTTGCTCTAACAATTTAGGTTTGGCCTTAAAGCATGTAATACATTTATGTACAATTTTTCTACAAATAGCCCTACCGTTTAAAGGCCAAAATTCTCTTCGAACACAATAAAGTAAATTTTGTGGTCCTTTATGTAGATATTTTTTGTGATAAAACTCGATAATTAATTCTGTTAATTTGTGTTTAGAGGGCAGTACAATTGGGTGTTTTGGGGCATAATTTTCCGTGCTATTTTGGAGACGACCTCCAACTCTGATTAAATTATTTTTATCCAAGAAAGGATTTAATGAAAGTAATCTACTATTTTTTGGTAACTCCTTACCCTTAGATAACAATGTGAATTCAGAACTGAACTCTTTTTCTTGAACAGATTTTATGATAAACTGCTCAGCCTTCTTCAATTCAGCAGATGTTAGCTTACCTGAATACCTTTCTTTTGGCTTCTTGACATTCTGAATGAACCTGAAAACATAGCTAAGAATTCCTATTAATTTAGCATAATTATTACTCAATTGCAAAAAATAGTCAATAAAAAATGAACAGTCTGATATTAAAAGTGAAGTCTCTGAAAAAGTCTTTTTAAGTTCACTTCTGTATAGATCCTTATCATTTTGCTCAAGTTCGACAGTATTTAAAGAAGGTTCAGTTTGTTGTGTTAGGAATAGTGGACCCTTCCACCATAAGTTACTCTGGAGAAGTTTGTCTGGATCTACACCTCGTGACACAAGATCAGCAGGATTATCAGAAGAAGCCACATGTCCCCAATGACTGATATCAGAAAGATTCTGAATCGTAGCCACACGTGATGACACAAAGGTTTTTAAGTCACACGGCTGTTTTCGAATCCAACATAATACAATAGTACTATCTGAATAATAGTAAACAGATTCTTTAGGAACTTTTAAGGTTTTGGCAACCTTATTCATCAATTTGACTAATAAAACTGCACCACAGAGCTCCAAGCGAGGAATAGTGATTGTTTTGATTGGTGCAACTCGTACTGCAAAGCAACTGAGAAATTTGCTCTCCTGAAGAATTTGAAGACACAGCATACAATGCCACACCGTAGGCTTTCTCCGAAGCATCTGAAAAGCCACAAATTTTAATTTGCACTGGATTATTTGTAAAAATGTATCTAACAGCACTTATATTATTGATGGCTCTTAATGATTCTAAAAACTGCAACCAATCATCAAGCTCAGCTGTAGGGAGATTTTCATCCCAATCAATTTGCAGTCTCCACAGTCTTTGTAGGAAAATTTTTGCTTTCGTCACAACTGGTCCAAGTAGACCCAAGGGGTCGAAAATGCGAGCAATATTTGACAGCACACTTCTTTTAGTTACCTTGGTTTGCTCACTGAATGATACACTAAAAGTAAAAGTATCATCATTGGCATTCCAGCAAAGTCCTAGTGCCTTAGTTTCACTCATATTTTCAAAAGTGTAATTCTCATTTTTAAAGGCTAGCTCCATTAATTCTGGATGGTTACTAAACCATTTATGTAAGTTCATGCCACACGTATTTAATAGTTGAATAAGCTCAATTTGCAGTCTCTTAGCCGATTTTAGGTCAGCTGCTCCAGTCAGGACATCGTCCATGTAAAAGTCTGATTGTACCACACCAGAAGCATACGGAAATTGAGATTCACCATCTATACCAAGCTGTTTAAGGCAGCGCATGGCTAAATAAGGGGCACTAGTTGTGCCATATGTGACTGTACATAGTCTGTAATATTTCATCTCGCCATTTACAGAATCTTTCCAAACTATGCGCTGTAAATCACGTTGACTTTTATCGATAAGTATCATGCGATACATCATTTTTACATCTGCTGTAAATGCATAGCGGTGTGTACGAAATCTAAGTATTATGCTAAACAAATCATCTTGAATGACACCTCCATTCAGCTGTATGGAATTTAGGGATTCTCCTGATGAAGTTGCATGTGAACCATTAAAGACAACTCTCAATTTTGTAGAACTTTTATCTGGGCAATAAACAGCATGATGCGGTAGATAATTCGCATGTATTGGCTCATCTGTTTTCTCTACTTCCTCCATATGGCCTAACTCTCTATACTCTGCCATAAATGCGCAATATAACTCTAAAAGATTTGGATTTTTGACTAGCCTATTCCAAAGTGAATTTAATCTATTTTCCGCAAATTGGTTTGATTCTCCCAAAGAACTAGGATCTTTTTTCAACGGCATTTGTACTATGAATTTGCCCGTTATATCTCTCTGATGTGTGTTTATAAAGTGGGTGTCGCATGCTAATTCTTCTGTATTTCTCAATGGTGTACTTTCTTCTACTCTTTCAATTTCCCAAAATTTTTTCATTTCGAAATTTAAATCTGTTTCAGTAATTAACCCACAATGTATTTGTTCTTGATCGTTACAATCGTAAACACTCCCACTTACTATGCAACCGAACACCGTATTTTGCAGTATTAATTTAGAATTTGGTAGCTTCATACGACCCACCTTTATCAATTCTAGAAATACTTCAGCTCCTAGCAAAAGATCTATTTTCCCTGGTCTATTAAATTCAGGATCAGCAAGAATAATAGACTCTGGAATTCCTAGCTCTGAAATATTAATATATTTCGAGGGCATAATTTGCGAAATCTTTGTTATGATAAGGAAATCTAACTCCCGACTATAATCTCCCGAATTATTACTGATCAAGGCAGTAGTTTTATTTTTTACCGCTACAGAGGATCCACTTAAACACGATACCGAAATATTACTTTTTTCTTTTCGAATTCCTAATCGTTCAACTAACTGCAATGTTAAAAAATTGCTCATTGAACCATTGTCCAATAAAGCACGCACCGGAACTTTATTTCCGAATTTATCTCTCATATAAACATTAGCAGTGGAAAGAAGAACTGTTTTAACATTATTCGATCTCACATTTGAAGTACCAGTGAAATTTTGAATTTGGTTATTTAACTCAAATGGTATGGCGTCAGCATTTAATGTTGGTTTACTTTCATTCGTTGACAATGCATTTGGCACTTCCTTATCACTATAATTTTTTGTGTTTCCCACCGCATTGGAATTTCTCTCACGCCTATCAAAACAAAGAAGTATATTGTGGCGTTTATGGCATTTTGAACACGAGAATGTTGAGTTACATTTTTTGACGCAGTGGAATTCTGAAAGACAGTTAAAGCACATATTGTTTTTTTTCACAAAATCTACTCTTTCCTGTACATTAAATTTTTGAAATTTGGGACATTTAAAAACACTGTGATTTTCCTGGTTACATACAACACATTTGCGCATATTTTTCTCATTTAAACTCGCAACCATGGATGTTACCTTTGAAAAGCTATGCTTTGTTTGGCTTTCGTTTTGAAAATTTCGCTTAGTATTTACTTGTTTGGACGCACTTAGTGTACGCGCGTGGTCTCTCAAGAATTCTAGCAATTCAGATAAACTCGGTAAATTATCCCGCTTCAGATGTCTTTCCCACCACATTTTTGTATTTACATCTAATTTTTGAGCCAAAATATAAGCAAACATAGTAGTAGAAAACCCCTCAACTTTTTGTTCTAAAATCTCTAACGACCTAATACCTTCGTTTGTTATATCTATTAGATTTAATAATGCTGCTGGGGACTCATTCTGAATAACAGGAATATTTAAAAAACGTTTTAAATGCGCGTAAATTTGTTCTCTCGAATTTGAAAACCGTTCTTCCAAAAGCGACCATGCAACTTCATAATTAGAATCCACGATTGAAATAGATTGAATTATACGAAAGGCATCTCCTCTCAATGAAGACTTCAAACATTGTAATTTCATTGCCCCTGACAAATTAGAATTTTCATGTACAGTAGCCTTAATTATATCTTTGAAAGAAAGCCACTCATGCAAATTACCCGTAAATACAGGAAGAGTTAACTTTGGCAATTTAATGTTATTATCAGCCTTTGTGGCGTTTTCTAAATTAACAGTTTGCACTTTCATTTTTGATAACTTTTTTGTAAGTTCAAATTCCATTATTTCTAAAATTTCATTAATTTCTTCGTTTTTCTTAATAAAATCCTCAATTTCATCTTCTTTACTTATCTTATAAATAGACTCAAATAACTCAGAAAAGTTTTTCTCTAATTTATCCCGTTTCTCCTTTATGAGAATTAATTCATTTAATTCTAGCTCAGTATTCGATAATTTTTCTTTTAATTTTGTCAAGTTTGTTTTGAAAATTTTCTTTTTTGCTTTTAATTCTTTCATACTCATTTTTAATGAATAAAAATTAAATGGGTGCACTTACCCCTCTTGACTCTTTAAAAGATGAGTTCTAACATCGAAGAAATAGCAAAACAGCACAAAATATTCACCAGTTATCCTTCAATCATTGACGTAGAACAACTCGCTGATTTTTCTCCGTAGAGACGGACCATATGAAGAATTTAATTGTTCGAAAGTTTATTTTATTAATATTTTACTCAACTCAAAATTAAATACGCATCTCTCATTTTAAACAGTTTATTCTGATGAGTAAACTCAACTCAGGTTCTTTCGAACATTAATAATTTAACAAAACACAACTCCAATAAAAACCGTAACATTTTTACACATATTCTCATAAAAACATTCTTATCAAACTCAAAAACAAAAAGAATATTGTTTCACACAGCTTAGGTAAAAGCTGAAGAAATAAAACAGATAATGTATTTATCACAAAAAATCGTTTGCACAGAAAACTTTTTACATTTTGAAATAATTAGGTATATCTTGGTTGCTAGGTGACAAAGTCAGTAGAAAATTAAATAGCCTTTTATCAAACACTTGTAGCTTATTTCAAATCGAATTTTTAAAACATATTAAGCGCAGAAATATAAAATAAAGCTATTCAAACCAAAAATATTATACAGAAAGTAGTTACATTTATAATGCGTTTTAAGTGTATTTTTATATTTTCCAACCCAATTATAGATTCATTTATTTTTGACTTACGCACAGACACAAAAATTCTTACAAATTTTTGAAAAATTTTCACTTGTAATATGCTAGTTTCTTTCATGTTTTATTTTTTTTTCCCTGGAACGCGCGGAGCCCCTGGAAAGTTCAGGCGGAGCCCCAAGGGCTCCGCGGAGCACACTTTGGCAACCCCTGCTGTATACTATTGCACCAAGATTTGAGTATTTTTAAAACTTCGTTACATTACGAATGCACCTCACTTGCTGCGCTTAACCTGCAATTTCCCTTTTTTAGCACTTTCCAACAAAGTTGAAAAGTGCTTATGCATTCGGTTTGTCTGGCCATCTGGACGTCCGTCCGTCTGGCCGGATGGCTGTCTGGCCGGATGTCCGTCTGTCCGCGCTGTAACTCCCGTAAATATACTCGGATTGCTATGAAATTTTTATATATTATTGATGTTTACCCTAGCACGAATCCTATTGAAAATGAAGTATCTACCATGATTAGTTTATCTACAGAGAGAATCAAAAGTTTCCCATTACATTACAGCCTATGGGGAAAAATCGTTAATATACTCAGATTGTTATGAAATTTTAGGACGTTATTGACGTTTACCCTAGAACGAACCCTATTGAAAATGAAGTTTCTACCATGATTAGTTTATCTACATTTCGAATCAAAAGTTTTCCATTACATTACGGCCCATAGGGAAAAATCGTTAATATACTTGGATTGCCATGAAATTTTAGGACGTTATTGACGTTTACCCTAGCACAAGTCCTATCGAAAATGGAGTTTCTACCATGATTAGTTTATCTACAGGGCGAATCAAAAGTTTCCCATTACATTACGGCCTATGGGGAAAAATCGTTTCAAAGGAATTTTAAAGATGTTATACCCTGTCAAACATATTAAAATATGTATTCTATAAAATATAATGTGAAAATGTAGCTATTATTCATTTACAGGGCCACACAAAAGAGTTCCATTAGATAATAGTAAAAGGGGGAATTGTGGGTGACATATTTTAAATATATTAACCTGTTTCATGTATAATAAAATTTCTATATGTCACTGAAGCTTAATATAAATTATACGCTACTGTCTTGCATAATATGAAGTACACTAGCTGACCCGCCCGGCGTTGCCCGGGTCCGTATTAACAATATTAAACGAACTTGAAATTTGTATAATTTTATCATTAATTTTATCATTTTGTCTTGTTCGGATTTGGTTATGATTCATTAGAATATTTTTGTCGGGTTTAGATTTGGTTCGATTCAGGTTTCAGGTGTTTTTTGAAATTCGATTTAAATGTTCGGGTCGGATTCATGTCCATGGAAATTATTTTGCCTTGCTCGGATCCAGTTATGTTTCTATGAAATAATTTTCTCGGGAACAGATTTTGTTCAATTCAGATTTCGGCGTTTTCTTCAAACGGAATTTTCGGGTTCAGGTCTTAATGCGTGTCCACGGAAATTATTCTGTCTAATTCGAATAAAGACATGCTTCACTGGAATATTTTTGTCAAGTTCAGACTTGATTTAATTTAGATTTCGGTTTTTTTTCAAATGTAATTTTTGGATTCGGGTTTTCTTGCGTGTTCACGGACATTATTCTGCCTTGTTGGAATAAATACATGCTTTACTGGACTATTTTTATCAAGTTCATTTCAGATTTCGAGATTTTTTCAAAGAAATTTTTAGGTTCAGATTCGGTTCATGTGCATGGAAATTTTGTCTTATTCGGATCATGTTACGGTTCTTTGGAATATTTTTGTCATGTTCAGATTTGGTTCGATTCAAATTTCAGGTATTTTTTCAAATGGAATTTTTAGGTTCGAATCTCGTTCATGTCCACGGAAATTATTTTATCATACTCGTGTCCGGTTATGATTCTTTCTAATATATTGATCGGATTCAGATGTGGTTTGAGTCAAATTTCAGGTTTTTTTCAAATCGGATTTTTTAGGTTTGAATCGGGTTTATGTCCATGGAAATTATTTCGTCTTGCTCGGATCGGGTTATAGTTCTTTGGAATACTTTTATCGGGTTCAGATTTAATTCTATTCAGATTTCGGGGTTTTTTTCAAATGGAACTTTTGGGTTCGGGCCTTCTTGCGTGTTCACGAAAATTATTCTGTCTTGTTCGTATAAGGAGATGCTTCTCTGGAATATTTTTGACAAGTTCAGATTTGGTTCAGTTCAGATTTCGCGATTTTTTCAAAGAAATTTTTCGGGTTCGGATTGGGTTCATGTCCATGGAAATATTTTATTTTGTTCGGATCCGGTTGCGGTTCTTTGAAATAGTTTTGTCAGATTCAGATTTGGTTCGATTCAAATTTCAGGTATTTTTTCGAATTTAAGTTCGTATCGGGTTCATGTCCACGGAAATTATTTAGTCTTACTCTAATCCGGTTATGGTACTTTCAGATATTTTTGTCGTATTTAGATGTGGTTTGGGTCAAATTTCAGAATTTTTCAAATGGAATTTTTTAGGTTTGAGTCGGGTTTATGACCACGGAAAGTATTTTGTCTTGCTGGGATCGGGTTATAGTTCAATGGAATATTTTTATCGGTTTCAGATTTTGTTCGGGTCATATTTCGAGTTTTTTTTAAGACAATATTTAGATTCGGGTCAGGTTTCATGCCCACTAACATTATTTTGCCTTGTTTGGATCGGGTTATGCTTCATTTGAACATTTTATGGGATTGAGATTTGGTTCGGGTCAGTTATCAAATCCATAGTTTTTTTTTCAAACAGAATTTTTAGGTTCGGGTCGGGTTTATACTCACGGAAATTTTGTCTATCACGGATCGGAGTGTGATTTGTTTTTTTTTTCTGATATGGATCGGGTTATGTGTTAATTAATCTAAACATTAAGGTTATAACCAGTTTTGCAACTATTCTTTTTATGGCTATTTCTGATAAATTATTTACTTTGCTATTTGATAATTTTTTTATGGTGTATGAATCGTTTGCGGATTCGAACAATTGTACGCCAAACAGCTATATTTTATTTTTGTTTTAAAACCAAATTAAAGCCATAATTTAATTTTGACACGCCGATCAATTCAAACTGGTTTAAACCCGTATTTCTTTGTTTTTTACCTTTTAAACTGTTATTGAATAGATGATTAAGTTTCGTTTAAAAAATAACGTTTTGTGCCATTATTGACTATAATACACGATCGGAATGCATAAAAGATACAAATATATCAATCATAGGCAAGAATTATGTGATTATTTTTATCATATGACTTTGAAATATCAATATAGAAGCACCATTTAGGATTTTGCTTGAGAAGTTAACATTCTTCCGTTAATGTCTTAAAATCGTCTGCACTCTGAAATCTAGATTTTAGACTAATATTTGTTATTTAAGTTTTCGCGCATGATGTTAAAAGAATGTTTTCATAAATATATTTTATATATTGACACAGAGTTATTAATATGTTGTTAAATCATAAACATTTTTCATCTACGTTATAAAGTATTAAAAAGTTCTGAAAAAAAAGAAAACTTTTAGTAATACAACTTTTAGTTCAAATCAAATGTTTTCAATATTTTATTTAATTTTATTTTGACATTTAATTATTTCGAATTTATCAATTTCAATTATTTTAAAAGCAAACATTTTTTTAAAATAAATAATATAATAGAAAAAAGACCAAAAAAATTACTATTTCTTCGTAAAATATGCTTCAGCTGTAATTCATTTCTTTCAATTCGTCTTATTAATGCAAAATCCCTTCCAAAAACTTTTGTTTGGGTCATTAAAATTTGAGCGATAAATGGTTTAATATTGCAACCCTTTTTTCGGTTTACTTAACCACCACCTATCTTTTTCCTCCATGGTTTGCAACCGCTGTGATAAAAAATAATCATTTAAACTGATAGTTAGCCAGTCTATGAATTTTAAAGGTCTGTTCCAGCTTTTTTAATTATTTATGCGAAAATTGTATGCAACCAACCAACCATAACTAAATGAAGGGAAAAAAAGAAGAAAAAAGGCGATTTTTTATGAGAGTGATCTTTGGAATTTAATTAATTACTCAGTTAATAAATAGAATTTCGAAATTCTGAAGCTCAGGTGCATCAGGAGAGATTTGGGGCTACTCTCAAAAAAATTTTGAGCCTCGTACATGCTGTCGATTTTTCTAGCCATCGCAGACACACACACACACACACACACACAGACAGAGCGTTTTGTTATTTTATTAATATAGATAGCATTTACAGGGCCATACAAAAGATTTCAAATAGTATATTCTTTCCGAAGTACCGTATATGTGTCCGATGATGGCTGATGGAGGGATGAAATGCATTTTAATTATGATATGCGCGTTTATATTTTGATAAATATATTCACATTTTATGGTGTGTATAAATGTTATAGTTGATATACAGGGCTACCCAAAAGAGCTCCCCAAAGTTACTGAATATGAGCGCAAATTATTTAAACGTGGTTCTTAAATAAGCTATGCATTTTTACGCTGAGCTTCATTCAATTTACTGAGAAATGTTTGCAGAATATAAATAAAAGGATATACAGGGCCACGCAAAGAATTCGGTACATGGACGCCTATGAATGATAATTTATGAGAATTTGATTTCAGTTGTTTTAAAAGTGTTTTAGTTTACAATAAATTTTAGCCTAATGCTGACGTGTAATAAAGGTACAATGTAAACTACAGGGCTGAACAAAAGTATTCAAGTATGTTTCCATCTAATAGTATGAATTGCTGAAAAAAGAAATTTCAAGCTAATGGATATTTTCTTGCTAAACTAAATTTTCCCATTATATCAACTAACATATGAAATACAAGGCTGTTCAAAAGTACTGGAATACATATTTGGGTATATTTGACTATACACTATTATTTCCCTAAATAACAAGGTTTTGTTAAAGATTTCATTAAGTGTTGGAAAGTGCTTCATAATCTATGCTTAACGCATGATTTTTCTTACTTGTTTTCTTTAGATTGCAGTTGATTGTTTTATATATGAAAATGACACACTTGAAAGACACACATTCTCATTTTTAGTTTTAATACTTCAACTTTATATGCTTTTAGAAGCTTAGGGCAGTTCTCAACTGTTTTGTTCAACAAGTGCAAAACGTTTTGACACATTTACCAAATTCTTTTTTTTTAACGCAAAGATATAAAATTGAAAAGCCTGGCTATGGAAGTGATTTGGAATCCAATTGAATTTTTCATTTTTTGATCGATAAATTACCTATTGAGTTATAAACATTTTCGATCATGTGACAAGGCGTTTTTCTCCTTTCGCTGACCAGCTTTTTTTTTTTTTTTTTTTTTTTTTTTTTTCGCTTGGAAATTTATTTTAAAATCTCACTTTGACATTATTTTCTGAAAAATGTACTGTGCTTGTAAAAAAAAAAAATAATAATAAATAAATAAATAAAATAAGGGGGTGGGGAAATGGGTTTGATTAGACAGTTTCTGAACAACAATACCTGCTAATTTCATGCATTTCCGTACAAAAATTAATTAAAACGCATGTCATGAAGTTGCCCTTTTTGATTTAAGAACAGCCTTAGGATTCCTTAGCTACCAAATTCAAACTGCCTTTGATTTCGTATCTGAAATAAATCTCGAATCAATAAATCTCATAAATGCAGAATTAGTATACATAATTCCATATATGATATATACTTGAACATACGGAAGTAAGACACGACTTAAACGATTAGTGTATGCCCAAATTTGATCTGCAAATGATTCACGACAGTTAATCATAGGTGATAAATTAATGCATTGAAATTTCAAACAATTATATTAAAACAAAAATATTGCTCTAGGTAACTTCAAAATA
>OZ025291.1:320040951-320068951 GCA_964019185.1 Maratus speculifer | reverse complement strand
AATTAATATGACCTCTTATTTCTCTCTACATTTTAACAATTGAGATATGCTTAAGAGGAAAAGAATATTTTTTTGTATTTATTTTTGAATTTAATTAAACTAATTGGTAAGGTTATTATGTGAATTCAATTTTTAGAAGTAAGAAAAAAAAAAAAAAAAAAAAAAATCCGAACTCGCCTAGATTCGAATGCAGAACCTTTGATTTAGATTGTCAATGCTCTACTGTCAAGCATTGACACCAGTCACTATAATTATGCTCACCGGTTGTCAGCCCAGAAAGCTTAAACCGTTTACAGTGTAAGTAAAAGATTCTGGGTTCGAGTCCAGGCGGGGCCACTTTTTGTTCAGTTATAAAAATTGAAGAATTTACACGTTTCAAACACTGGTGATTCCAAAAAAACATATTTCTAGAAAAAAAAAACTGCAATCCTTTTTTTTTATGTGTACTCTATCTCCCGAACAAATGGAGACAGAAACTTGGGGTTTGGTATGTATTTAGTATGTAATAATGAAAAGAAACCCATTGATTTCACTAACCTTGATTACCCGGGATTATCTTTTTCGGACTCTTTAAATATTTGTTCTGATAAAGGTGTGTAAATTTTTTTCGAAATTGTTTGGTTTAAGGAGTAAAAATAAAACAACAAAAAAAAATTCTCGTAAACAATGAAGTCGATCGGATTATTAGTTGCCGAGATATTTATAATCGCATTTTCTTTATCCTTCGATTTTTTTATGATCCTGTATTTCATTCAAATTTTTATTCAAAGATATATTTTAATTGGAAACGAGAGGCATAATACGACGCGGTAAACAGTTAATACTATTATCTGTTTTGGAGTTATAAGGATGCTCCCTTTATGCAATTCAGTAATAGAATATTTAAAGTTTATGATGCCATCAAACCACGATTTTAAACACTCTATCTGCCGAACAAATTGAAATCGAGG
The DNA here is from genome assembly GCA_964019185.1 of Maratus speculifer. Lineage (NCBI taxonomy): Eukaryota > Metazoa > Arthropoda > Arachnida > Araneae > Salticidae > Maratus > Maratus speculifer. The sequence goes on along the minus strand of OZ025291.1, from coordinate 320,068,001 downwards.
CTTGAAAATTAGTATGCATTTAGAATGTAATAGTGCGACAAATCATATTAAATTTTAATAACCTTAATTATTCGGAACTACCTTTTCAGACTTTCGAAATATTCGTTTTGATGGAACATATATAAAAAATTTCAAAAACGCATTTAAATTTTATTTTGGATTTGCAATAAATTTTACAAATATTTTACGCCTGTTTTATTTCCATATTTTATATTATGCATATTCATGATGGGTAAGTATTACGATGGCCCCCAACAGCAGTTTTCATACATTTGATTACACAAAAAAGAAAAAAAATGGAACTTCTCATTAAACACCTTAAACAAAGTTCAACAACATTCATTTTCTCCAATAACGTTATCATTTATTGATTCGTTAAAAGCATCTGCTCATCTTTATTTCTTCTTTTTTTACTTTTCCCAGTTACTAAATTGTAAAAAAAAAATCATAAGCATGACAAATTTTGTATTGATCTCACTTTTGTTGACAATTCGCCGAAGGCATTTTCATGTTTTTGTTGTTGTTGTTGTTTTTGTTTCTTTTCTTTTAGTCATTACATTTTCTGAGTTTGTCGTATGTTCAGTTTTTGTCGCACTTCAAAATTATTCTTTTTTTTTCTGAAAATTTTCTTTTAAGATTGGCGCTGCCACTCACATTGGTGCAGGAAAAAAAAATATCAGACAAGATTTTGTTTGAAAATGTATAAAAGGAAAAACATGAAAAGAAAATCGATTCGATTATTTCAAGTTCAACATTATTAATCAGTTTACTCATTTAATCATTTAATTTAAATTCTGTGTTTGAAGATCATGAAATATATTTCAATTATAACTAAAGTAGTCTCTCATTCTAGGGTAGATGTGCCAGTAATGGACCTCCTTAAGGAATTTCTTTAAAAAATATTTTTTATCAATAGTTATAATTATTTTATTTCAATTTTTTTCATATTATATTAATCCTCCAACAACATTTAACAAATTCCATTGTTACATTTCCCAATAGAAATAAAAATTTAATTATAAATAATATAAATACGTCTAAACACCCAAAAGCCCAGTAATGGACCGCCTATGCTCCAGTAATGGGTACCCTATGTTCCAGTAATGGGTCACCCTACAAAAAATAATAGATAATTGTTTTTTCAACTGTATTTTGCTCCAGAACTTAATGAAAGCACACTAATAAAACAAAATATTAAAACTTAAGCTAGAAATTCATTACATTAAAGGATTTATAATGAAAAAAAAACGTAAAACAAAATATTTAAATTTAAAGGATTTATAAGATAAAGACAATGTTTTACTGATATCAAATTTAGATAAAATAAGGCAATAAAAAAAGTCTCCAATCTTCATTCATATCATTATCTAAATGATGTGTTATGCTATGAAATATAAATAACAAATCTTTATCATCACTTTCCGATAGTCCAAACTATTCAATACGGAATTTTAGAATGCATTTAAAATGATAAATGTTCTTGCACTATCCAACCATTTCAGATAATTATATATCCCATCAATTTCGCACAGATTAATTCCACAATTTTCCTTGAGAGATGCTTATATGGATATATTATCATCAATGGAACAAACTCACTATTTGCTGAAAAACATCCCATACCAGTGATTTGTTCTTTTTCGTTATTCGGTACTACATAATACACATCTTTAACTGATTTTGGTCCCAAAATTTTCCCTATTTTAAGAGCGCAAAAGAAAGCCAGTTTTAACTGCATTGAAAATTATCTCTGTATGCTTTAAAATTTGGAAGATATTAGTAACATCTTCTTCCAAATATGATACTACATTTCTGAACCAACTCAAAACAACTTCTTTTGTAATGGCACATCTAGATTTTGTCAAATGTTTTGCTTGTTTTTTGTACCAATTTTGGATGTCTTCTTAAAAACAAATATTTATAAAGAAATTACTTATATTAAATTCTAGTAGGTAAAATTTAAGTATTAAGTTTGATTATTTAGCTTTTCAGTTAAATCGAAATATTTTATCTCTACTGAAATTACACTTTTAGTATTGGTCACTTGGGTGGTCCATTACTGGAAAATCACGAAATAAGCAATCCAGTAATGGACCACCCCTCCTAAAATCTTAAAAATAAATAAAATTTTGTCAATGACCATTGGTGTATTAACTCCAGAGTTTTATAATACTATTCAAACAAAAACATTCAATTTTTACAAGAAAATAAAGAAGATATAAATTAAGTAAGTAAAATCGGCTCTTACCATGTTAATTAAGATTTTCAATGAAAAACAGTGAAACTGTGAAACTTTATTTTCTGCTTTCTAATTGATTTGATGAAAAGTGTAAAAAAATAATGCAGATTATAGAGCATGCAAGGGGGAGCTAAGAAGAAAATAATAAAAACTTAACTATCATTTATTATTTTTTTATAAACTAAAAACGGCCAGGTGGCCCATTACTGGAAAATGGTCCATTACAGGCACATCTACCCTATCATGAAATTTGAGAGAGACCTCATCCTATAAAAAACATAGATTTCATAAAGGCAGAAGAGGCTTCAGAAGTAAAAGGAACAATATAAAAAGAAAATCGATTGGACTATTCGAAGTTCAACATTAATAATTAGTTTACACATTTAATCATCTAACTTAAATTATGTGTTTGATAATCATAAAATGTACTTCAATTTAAACTAAAGAGGTCTTTCATTATATCATGAAATTTGAGGAGACCTCATTCGATTAAAAACATGGAGTTCATGAGGGCAGATTTAGCTTAATGGGTAAAAGGAACGAAATGAAAGAAATTCAATTCGATTATACGAAGTTCATCATTATTAATTAGTTTATATATTTAATTATTTAACTCAAATCATATGTTTGATGACTACGAAATGTACTTCATTTTTTTAAACTAGTCTCTCATTGTTTCGTGAAATTTGAGAGAGACCTCATTCAATTTAAAAAAATGGAATTCATAAGGGCAAAGGAAGCTTCAGAAATAAAAGAAACAACATAAAATGAAAACCGATTCGACTATTTGAAGCTCAACATTATTAATTAGTTTACACATTTAATCATTTAACTTAAATCATATCTTTGATGATCATGAAATATACTTCAATTTAAACTAAAGTAGTCTGTGAATTTATCATGAAATTTGTGGGAGACTTCATTCGATTAAAAACATGGAGTTCAGGACAACGGAAGACGATTCAGGAGTAAAAGGAACAACAATATGAAAAGAAAATCAATTTGATTATTCGAAGGTCAATATTATTAATTATTTCACACATTTAATCATCTAACTTAACTTATATGTTTGATAATCATAAAATGTACTTTAATTTAAACTAGTCTCTCATTATATCGTAAAATTTGTGGGAGACTTCATTAGATTAAAAACATGGAATTCGTGAGGGCGGTTGAGGCTTAGGGGGTAAAAGAAACTACATGAAAAGGAAATCGATTCGATTATTCGAAGTTCAACATTATTAATTAGTTTACACATTTAATCATTTAACTCAAATCATATCTTTGGTGATCATGGAATGTACTTCAATTTAAACTAAAGAGGTCTCTCATTATATTGTGAAAATTAAGGGAGACCTAATTCATTTAAAATCATGGAGTTCGTGAGAGCAGAGGAGACTTCATGGGGGGATGGGATGAAGGGAAGGTCTAACTTTAAATTTTAATTCAATGTTAACGTCTAAATATGACATCATATCTGGATTACAATAATTTTTAATCGTTACAAAACATGTTGCGATGCGAGTACTTTTATAAGTATAACTCAAAAAATATTTGACAGAATAAACTGTAATTTTGGATTCGCATATTTAAAGCTTATAAAAATTTATTTCTATTAAAAATTAATTGGTTAAAATGTATAATTTACAAAAAAAAGTTACATGTTATTATTAATTTTAATTTAATTTACATTTTTTTAGTTTAATTTCAATTATATTTTAATATTAGTATTAATTTAATTTATATTTTTAATTCTATTTCATTTTAATTTTAGTTATATTTTAATATTAATTTTAATGTAATTATATTTTAACTATACTTCGTTTATTATTTCAAAATTAATTTTTTATAAAAATATAAAATGTAACCTGTATTTTTTTAAAGAAATTGATTTCTAGAAGCTTCAAATTTTGAAATTCAAACGTACTGACAACTGCTCATTCCGCTAGTTAATCATTAACTGATGTGACAAAAAAAAATCGTATAGACTCTGTGGTGCAAAAATTACAAACTTTTTTTTGTTTTCTTTTGCTTTACAGTGAGTAAAATCTATGCAATTCTACTTCTGTTATTCATTACTTCAGAAATTAAAGTTCAATGGAGGATTCTTTTTATGAAGCTTACAAATATTTGAACGCTAATTTAATTTTGGCTGCTTTTGTTTTTATAACGTTGTTTTGTACAGGCTACTTGTTTTCAAAAAATAATGTTATAACATTTATAACAATGAAATTTTTCACCAATTTGAACCGAATTGAGAAATTTAACTATTCTTCTATTCTTTTTTTAGCACTTTCCAACAAAGTTGAAAAGTGCTTATGCATTCTGTTTGTCTGGCCGTCTGGCCGCGCTCTAACTCTCGTAAATATACTCGGATTCCCATGAAATTTTTGGACGTTATTTAGGTTTACCTAGCACGAACCCTATAGAAAATGAAGTTTTTCCCATGATTAATTTATTTAGAGCGACTGTCAAAAGTTTTCCATTACATTACGGCCTATGGGGAAAAATCGTTTCAAATGAATTTTAACGTTTATAACACTTTCCAAGAGTTTGAAAAGTGCTTATGCATTGTTTGAAAGGTGCTTATGCATTCGGTTTGTCTGCCGGTCTATCCGTCTGTCAGTCTGTCCGTCTATCAGGCTATCCGTCTGTTCGCGCTCTAACACCTGTAAATATACTCGAATTGCCCTGAAATTTTTGTATTATTGACGTTTACCCTAGCACGAGCCCTATTGAAAATTAAGTTTCTACCATGATTAGTTTATTTACAGGGAGTGTCAAAAATTTTCCATTACACTATGGCCTATGGGGAAAAATCGTTTCAAAGACGTTTTAAAGATGTTACACCCTGTCAAACACATTAAAATTTACATGCATTTAAGAGGTGCACTAAAATATGCATTCTATAAAATATGCAGTGAAAATATGGCTATTATTCCATTACAGGACCACACAAAAGAATTCCATTGATAAAGGTAAAGGGGAGGAATAGTGTGCGACATTTTAAAAATATATTAAACTGTTTCATGTATAACAAAATTGATGTATGTCACTGAGTCTTAATATAAATTATAAAATTATACGATACTGTCTTGCATAATATGAACTACATTGCATTTACAGGGACACACAAAAGATTTATATTCCTTCCGACGGACTGTATATGTTTCCAATTATAACTGATGGATGGATGTAATACATTTTAATTATGATATACGCATTTAAGTTTCACTAAATCTTTGTACATTATAAGGGTGTATATAAATGTTATAGTTGATATACAAGGCTATCCAAAAGAGCTCACCAACGTTACTGATTATGAGCGTAAATTACTTAAAGGTGATTCTTAAATAAGGTATACATTTTTGCGCTGAACTGCATTCAATTTATAAAGAAATGTTTTCAGAATATAGATAATATGAAATGCTGGGCCACGCAAAGAATTGTGTACATAGACACCTATGGATGATAATTTATAATAATGTGATTTCAGTTGTTTTAAAAGTGTTTTAGTTTAAAATGAATTTTAGCTTCTTACTGGTGTGTAATAAAGGTACAAAGTAAACTACAGGGCTGAACAAAAGTTTTCAAGTATGTTTCCCATTTATTAGTACAAATTACTCAAACAGAAATTTTAACCGTTTTTCTTGCTAAACTAAATTTTCCCATTTTATAATATGTATAACAACTGACAGATCAAATACAGGGCTGTTCAAAAGTATTGGAATACATATTTGGCTATATACCCTTATTTCACTAATTAACGAAGTTTTGTAAAAGATTTCATGAAGTATTGGAAAGTGCTTCATAATCTATGCTTAACGCATGATTTTTCTTAGTTGTTTCTTTCTAAATACAGCTCAAATATCTTACCTACTAAATCCAACGGAAACTTTAAATTTTAAACTGCCTACAAAAAAAAAAAAAAACTTTCAAAAGAACAAAATTGCTTTTATTTCTAAAATTCTCCAATCCTTCTTATAATTCATCAGGTGTGCAAAATAAATGCATAATTTCGTATTTTAACTTAAATTTATAAAACCAACGGACTAATTTTATTAACTAGAACTGTTTTAAGTAATTACAAGAACTCAAAAACATTTCTATTTGATTAAAATATTTTAAGAAGTTAAATTTATATTTCGTTAGCTCTGGAAAAATCCGTTTGCGAAGTATATTTCTTTTAAGATATTCTTAAAAATTTCTCTCCAGGTAATATTTAGAAAGGATTTCAACAAAAAACAAAAAAATAATTCGTCGCATTTACATAAAAAAATTTTTGCTGTCAAAGTGATATCAGCAATTTAAATAATTTAATTATAACCAATGCATTCGCATATTGAATAAACATTTTTAATTGTCATTTAGTCCAGTCATTATAGTAAGTTCACCTCGGAATTTGAGATACCAAGCTGTAAGTCTGTAAATACTTGTATATCGACACCCTAAAAGTTGTCTCAAAACCTACATATGGTAGGGTGTACGCAACTATTAAATTCCAAGGTCAAAGGTCACAAAAATCGGTTTTTTGCGCTTTTTTTGTAAATATCTCATTTCCTATAGGTTTTTTGCTATTTGTATTTATTATCAATATTGTAGAAAACAAAATTCTCTACAAGTTTTGTTTGAAAACAATTTTCATACGTCGAACCGTTTTCGAGATAGAGGGCGGAGAGCGCGCGGTCACAGCATCACGTCAGGTCAAACGGTGCCTCCGGTCGAAAACGCGCCATATATCATTTTTTTCCTAACCTATCCACTTTTTATTCTGTATTAATTTATTTAAGACACTTACCTGTCCATATAATTGCTGAATTGTTAATGAAAATATAGGAATTATATTTGAATTTTAACCTAATTAATATAATATTAATAACTTCTTACATGATAAAAAAACAAATAAATTATGAATTAATCGTTTTATTAAAAAATACTATTCTATACATTTATTTTTATTAAAAGTAAAAAAATAAAGGGTACAAAAACTATAATTTATGTTTTTAATCATCTTCTTCCTCTTCATCGTCGTCTTTCGGCTGCTGGTAAATTTCAAACTGGTCTTCATTATCGTCTTCAACGACCTTTGTCTCAAGTTGTTTCAGGATTTCGGGGTCAAAGGTTTCATCTTCGTTAATGTCGCTCTGATATGGTTCTGCATTGAGACAAGCTTGCCCATCACATTGGCCACAAGCTAAAGAGCATTGCAAGCCCACTTTCCTGCATCCGCATCGCGAACCACAACCACTCTTGCAGTTGCAGAAAATTGTATTTAGCAAATCTTCTGGAGCAGGTGGTAAAATTGTCATGATAGGCTCCAGAAAATCGTTTTGCATTGCCCAACTCCATACCTGGGGTTCCAAATCATGCCCTAACCAAGTTTGAACTTGATAATATACACGTTTGAAATGTTGATGAGAAGCTGCACTTGTTGGTGGAAGAATTGAAAGCTGCACAGGTTTATTAAGTTTTGTAGACTTAACGTAATGCATATAACGAAGATGATCGAGACTTTTCACGGATTTCGGAGCATTATAGACTGCCAATAAGATTTGAGTTCCACTCTCTATTAATCTCTGGGACGAACTATTTTCTTCCTCAAATGCTGCAGCTAGTTCATCCAAATTCGTCAGTTTCTCAAAAAACTTTTTAAAATGATTTTTTTCCCTTTTTAAGAAGCGCAGAAGTTGTGTCACAGCCACCTAATGCATGCAGAAATAAAATATGTGTTTTGGAATGAGGATAATTATCAAAACTTTTAGTCGAGTATGTCTCCGTTTTTACATTTCCTTTCCCAACTTTTTTAAAGAAAATTTCTTGTTCGTAAGACAGTGTACGCCCAATTAAAATGACAAGTAAATCAATATGTTGTCCTATTATAACTGCAGTTTTTTCAGACTTTGATTCTTCAATTGCAGTTTCAACAATAAGAACATCCGCATCATCTCAGGCTTGTTTAGTAGTAATATTTGCAGCTTGTAATTTTTCAGTTAAGGTATTAATGAGCATATCTTTGTTATTTCGATTTGATAAGAATTTTTCTTGAGTAACTGGTACAACCATTGTTTCATCTAAACAGACTTTATATGTTTTTGAAAGTGCAACAGTTCTTCTCTGCTGCTCCATAGCTTTTACGTTCTTACTGTAGTCGGAACATCCGTCAAATACAACAATTATTTTGGAACTGTAATGCCTCTTTAAATAATTAATGCATTTATCAAAAATAATAGATAAAGTATCTTCTCTGCTCCATACAACATGATGAAGAAGAAATCCGCCATCAATAATGAAGGTCACATTATTTTCATTGAGAAAAAAATCAATAGGGCTCATGTTGTCATACAATGACGATTTTGTTATTTTTCTCATGCCATCATTATCAAATAGAGCTGTTGGATACGGACTCAATTCATATTGAAGATATTCTTCAAGATTACTTTCAAATTGTTTGCTGACAGTAATTCTTTGAAAGAGTAATAATGGAGCCACTGCAACTTTACAATCAACAACTTTACAATGCATAAAGAAAAAGATAAAATATAATATAATAGTTAATAAAAATTGATAAATATTTATAATCATTGATTTATCGATAGTTCATCAATTATATATGGCGCGTTTTCGACCGGAGGCACCGTTTGACCTGAAGTGATGCTGTGACCGCGCGCTCTCCGCCCTGTATCTCGAAAACGGTTCGACGTATGAAAAATGTTTTCAAACAAAATTTGTAGAGAATTTTGTATTCTACAATATTGATAATAAATACAAATAGCAAAAAACCTATAGGAAATGAAATATTTACAAAAAAAGCGCAAAAAAACGATTTTTGTGACCTTTGACCTTGGAATTTACTAGTTGCGTACACCCTACCATATGTAGGTTTTGAGACAACTTTTAGGGTGTGAATATACAAGTATTTACAGACTTACAGCTGGGTATCTCGAATTCCGAGATTCTTACCTAATTTAAGCTTAAATGACTGGACTAATTAGCTGAAATTTTTAAAATATATGTATTATAAAATACTCTTAATGAAACATAAAAATTAAAGTTATAGTTAAGTAAATTCTCTTTTTAAGTAGCTTCTTCTTATTTATTAACTGCTATTGCCTTTAGTGATCTCACAGACCGCTTGCTCCACATTTTTATTTCACTTAGCGCCGTAGTAAACGGTGTCTCAAAATTCCTGCAAGAATAATTTTGATAGAAAATACAAGTTTATAATTAGACATTTTATTTTTTATTGATTCATAAAATATGCAATATAAATTATGTATAGAATAGCACATCGATAAATATAGCTTCCAAAGATTAGCTAAAAGAATCGAAAACTCGCGAAAAAAGTTGAATATGCGCCATTTGTGTCTAAATTGCAAAATATTGTTATGGATGACATATGGTTTCAAAATGATAGTGATACATGCTGTACTGTCAGAGACTCAATTCAATTCTCAGAGACTTAGAAAAAATTTCGGAAAATTTTTCGTTTTAAAACTTTCCGGAAAACCCAAATTCTCGTGGGAACTCACTTTTTCACGGAATTGATGTTGATACTACCGGATTTTCCTAACGCAAAAACTAATTTTAAATATTAAGCCAAAAGTCCACTTTTTAAAATTAACTGCTATAATTATATATTCTAGTTTTAAAAAAAGTTTTGTACTTGTACACGATACATATATATATATATCTGTGTGTGTGTGTGTGTGTGTGTGTGTGTGTGTGTGTGTGTGTGTGTGTGTGTGTGTGTCTCTGTGTGTAATAAAAAAAAAATTGCGCCATTTTGTTCTCTCTGAGCTTTTAATTCTAAATTTGTGGAACATATTTTTAATCTTAGTTTCGTAATGTATTAATATTTTAACAGCTAAAATTCTTTTTCTTATTTTATTTCACTTATTAATATTTTATTGCTTGTTTCTCAAAAAGTGCGGGAAGCGATTTCGTAATCTTTTTCCTTTTTAGAATATTCTCGGGATTTTAATTTTATTTTTTATTAACGTCACCTGATCTGTGTTAATGCGCGGATATGTTAGCAGGCTAGTCTATTTACGAGACAAGATGGAGTTCCTACCGGAAGGCCACGCCTCGTATACCAATCAGAAGTGATGATTTCTGACGCGTAGCCTCGAAGTTAATCCTAATTGGATTTTAAAATGACTGACGCGAAGAGAGGAGGGGTTAGTTTTTCGTGCAAGTGTTGGATTTTCATTCTAGGTTTTCGGAGCTCAGAATGCATCTGACCCTTTAAATACTAAGACGCCCATTTCAATTTTTCCGAGAATGTAGAACGCCGGAATGTTGAAGTTTGGTGAGCAAAAGTTGTAGTGTTAGATTTGTGCAATAGTTACCAGTGGAATAACTTTATGGCTTTATCTAAATAAATATGGATTAAAAAACGAACTGACTTACATTTATTCCGGAGAAACTCCTAAAAGAACAATTCCATGGCTTAACCACTTACCAGAACGACTGCTCAGCTCATCCCGCTATTGATTCTTAGTGAATAGTAGTATTCTACAGCAAACATGGTATTCCACTAGAGCTTATACACTATTATAGAACATCGTCTTCGTATCATTACATATATATACACTAACAAAACAAATATTTCTGGGAAAGACGTTCCCATGCGTTCCTTGCCACTTACAGCACTGTATATATATTATAATAACATAAAAGGCTTGTCCAAATTGTTACTTACCCTTAAAAATCTTAGTGCAATTAGAAATCTAAGATGTAATCTAACCATTCGCATAATGAATAAAAAAAATTACGAATGTAAATTTAATGAGGTCACGGGCGAAAAGTTTCTGATACCTCTGTCCTGCTGAAGAAATGCATTTTTTGCATCTAAAAATTTACCATAATATGCAGTTCATCAGAGTTTTAGAATATCGTTACATAACAACTTGATCAATTTAACGTATTTAATTTCTAAAATCTTCTACGTATTTTTTATTCTTATAAATATTTATTTCATTTGAAAGCTTGTAATTATCGCCTGTATAAAGTTAAATACTAAGCAAAGTCTGTTAAACAGCAATGATTTTGCAGAGCTCACGTTGAGGCACTTGATCTGCAGATTTACTAGTGGTTATAAAAGCAAGTGTTCATTAGGTATCAAGACCTTCATCATCTACACTGTAAAAAAAATTCTGTAAAGGTACTACACTTTATCTAGGAAACTGGGATTCCAAGAACTTTTCCTGTAACGATAACAACAAAAACTCAAGTTTTAGAATTGGTTACATGGATTTTTCCTGTTAGCGTTACATGAAAAGTTCTTGGAATCCCAGTTTCCTAGAAAATGTTTAGTACCTTTACAGATTTTTTTTTACAGTGTAGTTTTTACGATATCAAGAAATGAACTGAACGAGCCTGTGGCAATTTTTTTCCAAGACACTTGGGGGGGGGGGAGGGAGAGGTGCTCTCCCGTGATGCAATGGAAAATGGAGGATTAAGAATTTCAAAATTATACATTGATTATTTATATATCTAAAGAAACGAATCCTTAGCAATCACTTTTACGAAAAAATCAAGAAAATGTGACAACACATACTTTAACCATTTTTATAAATTTTCATATATTTAGAGTACAAAATTTTTATACCAGAATTTGCTTTTTTTTCATTTCAGCTTTAATTAACGTTACCGGAAGAAAAAAAGCAGAGAGAGTGAGAGAAAGGAAAGGAAAAAAAAAACTTTTGAAAATGCAAAATTCTTCTAATTTTACTCATTTCACAGCTTTTTACTCATTTAAATGTACAAAATGTTTATCTCAGAATTTATTTCTTTTCATTTCAGCTTAAATAATTTTGCCAAAAAAAAAAGAAAAAAAAAGAAAAAAAACAGAAAATGAAAAATAAGAATGCAAAAATATTCAATTCTTTTATCAGCATTCTTCTCTGCGTACCTAACAAATACAAATAGGCACTGTTCTTTAAAAATTTAGTATAATTTCGGATGAATCTTGTATTTACATCATCAATTAATCTTTCTTTTTTCTCTGTTCAAGAAAAATTGAAATCAATTCGAGGCCAAATTTGAAAGGATACAAAGAAATAACTTTAAAGTCAGACATATTTTCGAAGCTAAAAATATATTCGGGTATTTTTACTGTCATTCGCTTTCCACATCAAAGAAAATACTAAAGCGTTAAATCAAAAAATATTTTTTACTTTTGGTAAAAAACATTTTTTGCATGTTGATTTTCTTGAATTTTGCCGCATTGAATATTTATAGCCTTCTTGTTTTTTTTTTTTTTTTTTTTTTTTTTTTTTTTTTCTTATTTGATGATTTTTTTTTTTCATTTCAAAATAATGGCATTTTAAAAATTTCAAAAACTTTTGAAGAAATTGATGTACGTTTATCATTGTTATACTATTTTTTTCACTTCTTTTAAAGATTGAAAAAAAGCACTTATCTGTTGATCTTAAAGGGAAAAAAAACTGTAGTTTGTAATCAAATGATTCACAGCATTATGAAATCTAAATTTGTGCATCGTTTCGAGATTTTTTTTCTTATTATTATTGAAATTGGCTTTTTATATTCTACTAGTTAACCCTTAAGACTGTACTCCCACTGCTCTGTTCAACATGTGCAAACGTTTTGACATATTTAAAAATCTAATTTTTAAAAGGAAATATATAAAATTGGAAGACCTATCTATGGAAGCGATTTTGTATCGAACTGAGTTTTCGGTTTTTCGATTAATTAATTACCTATTGAGTTATAAGCAAATTTGATCATGAGACAACATGTTTTTCACCCCAGTTTGAATGGTTATTCGTCTTTAGCGAGGTAATTCGGTACATAAAGCCCATTTTGACACTATTTTCTAAAAAATCTATTGTGTTTTTAAAAAAAAACGGAAAAGTGTGTGCGACTAGATAGTTTCTGAACAACAACACGTGCTATTTTCATGCGTTTCCGAATAAAAATAAATTAAAATTTATGTAATAAGGTTTCCCTTTTTGATTTAAAAATAGCCTTAAATCCATAGTGTAACTCAGGATATATTTAACCACTTAGCAATTTTTATTGGTTTTTTGGTGAACTATTATGTGTTACTTATGGTGTGATAATATACATTTAAGGGGGCTCAGAGGTTGAAAACTTTTCAAAAAATCGATTTTTTTATGATCTTGTTTGATTATTCAATTAATTCTTAACTCAATGCAAAAAACCGCATAAAAATATTAGCCTTTTTAACGGAGTTATAAGCATTTATGTATCAACACTTTCATAGCCGCACACATATAATTTCAACTTTAAGTCACGTTTACTCAAAACTTGATTTTTGACGACTAATACCAAGATTTAAAAAAAACTATTTGAAGGAATGGCTTAATTTTTTTTTCTTTTGCATGCATATAACATGATAATCTAGATTATGAATTAAAGACATAACTATCACTTAATAAAAACAGTATTAGAAAATCTCTCAAAGTTGAAAATTTAAAAAAACCCTAAAAAATACAACTTTTTTTCCATTAAAAATACTCAAAATATTAAACTATCTGAAATATATTAATTCATAATCTAGATAATGATGTTATATGCATTCAAAAAAATTTAAGCCATTCCACCAAATAGTTTTTTTTTAAATCTTGGTGTTAGTCATCAAAAATCAAGTTTTGAGAAAACGCGACTTAAAGTTGAAATTATATGGATGCGGCTACGAAAGTGTTGATACATAAATGCTTATAACTCCGTTAAAAATGCAAATATTTTTATGCGGTTTTTTGCATTGAGTTAAGAATTAAATCAATAATCAAATTAGATCAAAAAAGAAAATCAATTTTTTGAAAAGTTTTCAACCCCTGAGTCCCCTTAATAACACAAAGTCTGTTTTTATTCTGTTTTGTTATCGCGGGTACTTTATAACATATCTGGTTGATACTGCTTGCAATGTGCTCGACTAGCATTTTTTCTCTATGTTTTTTATAGTATTTTTATAGGATATGTGCTCATTATAGGGATTCGAGTGAAACTCCACGTATTTTTAAATAAATAAAAAATTGTGACCCTATTAAAAAAAAAAAAAAAAAAAAAAAAAAAATTGCTGGTGTGTGTATTACCAACCCTTAAAGTTCTCCCTTTTTTATATCAGATTGCATAAATTGTCTCATGTTTCTCATGAACATGTTTCTTTTCTTTTGAACGTGAAGAATGTATTCATCTATATTAATAAAAGGAATATGCTTGTCTGTGTAGCTGTATGGTGGCGATAGCTGAGGTAATCTATCGCACATAGATATATGAAAATTTCGATAAGGTCTGACGAAGACAAGTGCAAATGTATCTAAAGCTCATGTTTTGGATTTTTATTAGTTTTTATAATATTTTACATTAAGCAGAACGATTCACGTTCTTTACCAATCTCCCAATTCACCATTATTTTGACCCGCTAATAAAAGCATACCAAATTCATTCATTTTGCTTGAAATAGAAATTTTTGTACTTTTTTAAAAGAAATAAAATTTATTAAGACTTGTATCGCGACTTTTCATTTTTTGCGACATTTTTTAATTTCTATTTTTTAATTTTTATTTATTTTTTTTTTAATCTGGTGTTTGTTTTTTATTAACCAATTTCTGTTTGATACTTTATTCATGCAATTTTATTTTTTGTACCCCATATGAAGTAGACTTTCGAATCTATTTAAAGAATTTTTTAAAAAAAATGTGAAATGTTTTTAAAAATGTTTGAAAATTGTAAATAATTGAAAACTTTAAATTATTTGATTTTTTACCTATTTACAAATTTTTTATATTTAATGCACAAAATTTTTATCCCAAACTATATTTCTTTTCATTTCAATTTTAAATAATCTGATCCCCCCCCCCCTCAAAAAAATGAAAATTGAATATAAAAATGCAAAAATATTCAGTTCTTTTATCAGCTTGTTTCTCTGAATACCTAGCAAATACAAATAGGCACTATTCTTTAAAAATTTAGTATAATTTCAGATGAATCTTGCATTTACATCATCAATCAATCTTTCTTTTCTTTCTGTTAAAGAAAAATTGAAGTCAATTCAAGGCCAAATTTGAAAGAATACAAAGAAATAACTTTAAAGTCTGACATATTTTCGAAGCTAAAAATATATTCGGATACTTATATTGTTATTCACTTTCTACATCAAAGGAAATACTAAGGCGTAAAACCAAAAAAATTTTTTCTTTTGCTAAAAACCACTTTTTGCATGATGGTTTTCTGAATTTTGTCACAGTGAATGTTTATAGACGCCGGGTTTTTTTTTTTTCTTATTTGATGATTTCTTTTTTTCATTTCAGAATAAGGGTATTTTAGAAATTCAGAAAACTTCTAAAGAAACTGATGCACGTTTATGATTGATGTGCTATTTTTTCACTTATTTTAGAGATTGAAAAAAAAGCACTCATCTGTTGATCGTTAAATTTAAAGAAAAGAAGAAGAAAAAGAAGAAAGAAAGAAAAAAAGAAAAACTTTTGAAAATTGTAAATAATTTAAAACACGATTTTTTATCCATTTTCACAACTTTTCATTCATTTTAAGCGCAAAATGTTTATCTCAGAATGTATTTCTTTTCATTTCAGTTTTAAATAAACTTACAAAGAAAAAAAAAATTGAAAATTGTGAACAATTCAAGATGCAAAATTGATCGGATTATTTTTCACCCATTTTCACAAGTTTTTATACATTTAATGCATAAAACTTTTATCCCAGAATTTATTTCGTTTCATTTCAGTTTTAAATAAGCTTACCAAAAAGAGAAAAACTTTTATTTTTTAAATTGTAAACAGTTTAAAGCACAAAATTGTTCGATTTTTTTACCTATTTTCACAACTTTTTAACCATTTTATGCACAAAATGCTTATCCCAGAGTTTATTTCTTTTCATTTCAGCTTTAAATAACCTTGCCAAAAAAATAAAAGGGAAAAATGCAAAAATAAATATAAAATGCAAAAATATTCGATTCTTCTATCAGCATGTTTCACTGAGTACCTAGCAAATACAAATAGGCACTGTTCTTTAAAAATTTTGCATAATTTCAGGTGAATCTTGCATTTGCATCATCAATTAATCTTCCTTTCTTTTTCCTGTTAAAGAAAAATTGAAGCCAATTCGAGGCCAAATTTGAAAGGATACAAAGAAATAACTTTAAAGTCAGACATATTTTTGAAGCTAAAAATATATTCGGGTATTTTTACTGTTATTCACTTTCTACATCAAAGAAAATACCAAGGCGTTAAACCAAAAAGTATTTTTTTCTTTTGGTAAAAAACACTTTTTGCATGATCATTTTCTTGAATTTTGCCGCATTGAATATTTATGTCTTCCAGGTTCTTTTTTTCTTATTTAATGATCTCTCTCTCTCTTTTTTTTTTTTTTTTTTTTTTTTTTTGTGGCTTGACCTCAAACTGGTAGACGGTAGGTGCTGTGTTCGAACCCAATCGCGACCGTCGGCCTAACCGTTCGGAGTTTTCCGTGGTTTTCTTCGAACCTTCCGTAAATACGGGTTAGGTTCCCTTAGAAAGACCCCCACGGAGGGCATCCCACCCCTTAGGGCCTATATCCCATAGTGTAGATAATTGGCCGACATACATACAACTCCTTTTTTTTTCATTTCAAAATAATGGCATTTTAGAAATTCAGAAAACCACTGAAGAAATTGATGCACATTTATGATTGATGTACTATTTTTCCACTTTTTTTAGAGATTGAAAAAAAAGCACTCATCTGTTAATCTTTAAATTAAAAAAAAAGTAGAAGAAAAAGAAGAAAGAAAGAAAAAAAGAAAAACTTTTTTGAAAATTGTAAATAATTCAAAACACGATTTTTTATCCATTTTCACAACTTTTCATTCATTTTAATCGCAAAATGTTTATATCAGAATTTATTTCTTTTCATTTCAGTTTTAAATAAACTTACAAAAAAAAAAAAAAAAACTTTTGAAAATTGTAAAGAATTCAAGATGCAAAATTGATCGGGTTATTTTTCACCCATTTTCACAACTTTTTATACATTTATTGCATAAAATTTTTATCCCAAAATTTATTTCGTTTCATTTCAGCTTTAAATAACCTTGCCAAAAAAAAAGATAATAATAAATAAATAATTAAATACTGAAAAATGCAAAAATAAAAATGCAAAAATATTTATTCTGTTATCAACCTGTTTCTCCAAATACCTTTTAATACAAATAGGCACAGTTCTTTAAAAGTACAGTATAAATTAGTCATATTTTTGAAGCTTAAATATAAATTCGGGTATTTTTACTGTTATATAATTTCTACATCAAAGAAAATACTAAGGCGTTAAACCAAAAAATATTTTTTCTTTTGGTAAAACAACATTTTTTGCATGATGATTTTCTTGAATTTTGCCTCATTGAATATTTATGTCTTTCAGGTTCTTTTTTTCTTATTTGATGATTTTTTTTTTCCTTTTCAAAATAATGGCATTTTACAAATTCCAAGAACTTCTGAAGAAATTGATGTGCGTTTATAATTCATGTACTTTTTTTCCTCCTCTTTTAGAGATTGTAAAAAATAAAAATAAAAGTTCTTATCTGTTGATCTTAAAGAAAAAAAACTACAGCAGATAGTGTAATCATCAAATCATTTGTAATCAAATGATTCGCATCATTATGAAATGTAAATTTACGCATGTTTTTGAGAATTACTTTTCTTTAAATGAAATTGGGTTTTAGCATGCTACTAGTTAATCCTTAATTCTGTTCTCGATTGCTCTGTTCTACAAGCTCATACATTTTGACACATATACAAATTTTTTTTTAAACGGAAATTTATAAAATTGGAAGACCTCTCAATAGAAGCGATTTAGAATCGATATTTTCATTTTTCGATCAATCAATTACCTATTGAGTTATAAGCAAATTCGATCACGTTAAAGCACGTTTTTCACCCCAGTTTGAGTGTTTATCCCTCTTTCGTGAGGTATTCGGTATAAAACGCCCACTTTTACACTATTTTCTGAAACATCTACTGTGATTCAGAAAAACGGAAACGTGAGTTCGACAAGATAGTTTCTAAACAACAACACCTGCTAGTTTCATGTATTTCCGAGCAAATATAAATTAAAATTTATGTCATAAAATTGCCCTTTTTTATTTTAAACAGCCTTAAATCCATAGTGTAACTCAGGATATTTTTTTAACCACTTGGTAATTTTATTGGTCTTTTGGTGAACTATTAAGTATTACTTATGAGTGATAATATACACTAGCAGGGGTGACCGAGCTCAGCTCGGTCAAAATAAACTTTGTGTTCAACTCGATATAGTATTATTACTGTAAAACATGTTATTAATAATAGTATTATTTACAAAAACAATCAATAAGAAAACTATGTTTGTATGCACATGTTCATAAATTTTACTTTATTTAAAAATTTACAACGAAAGGACATCAATCCAAATCACTTTTATAGCTCGAATCTGGTTAGTTTAACTATGCATCTCGAAGACTATTAAGAATGTATAAGAAATTTCTTCACATTCTGAAAGACAATATTTTTTGCCAGATATAACCAAATTTGGACACATTCTTTCATTTGGCGCCAAATATGTGTTTTGGTTCCGCAACCTTAATAGTCGATTTTTCGGCCAAATTTCGCCAGTATTTTGTCAAATATCGCCAACTTATTGGTTTTTGCCATAGTCTCATGATCCTGACCCTTATTACCCAAATGATCCACTAATCACATATGATAAAACATGTGACTTAGCTCAATGGTCTTCAGGTAATCAAAAACAGTAGAGTATAAAATGAATCAAAATCGTTAAAGCCATTTCTTAAATAAAATTAGCTTGACAGCATTCAGCAATGAAGCGATATGACCCACTAATATAATTTTGTTTAATATGCAACTCAGCTCAATAGTCTTCTCGTGACAAAAGACAAAAGACGTTCCGTTGCAAAATTTAGGTAAAATTGACTGAGTCGTTGCTATACATAATTAGAATGACCCGAACCCATTAAGACCTAAAACGGCCCACTAATTGAATTGTTACATGCATGTGTCCTATCTCAATGGTTTTCTTTTGCCCGAAAACGATATAATAGAAAATATACTCTAAATGGTGAGAACAATTTTCTAGATAAAATTAGCATGACCCACAAATGACCGTTATATCGAAATCTCTCGAAAATGTGACTTAGTTCATTAATTTTTGCGTGCCGAAAAACGTTAAATACAAAATTTAGATAAAATCGATTGAGCCAATTTTTAGGTATAAATAGTTTGACCTTGACCCATTATGACCCAAAATGACTCATTAATCGAGTTTTCTCAAACATCTGACCTAACCCAATGGTTTTCTTGTGTCCGAAAACGATAGAATATAAAATTTAGTCAAATTTGCGCGAGACATTGTCTAGATAAAATTAGAATAACCCAAAAGTGACCCACTGATCGAAATTTCTCGAACATGTGACATAGCCCAATGATTTTCTCGTGCCAAAAACATGCTTTATACAAAATTTAGTTAAAATCGATTCACCCGTTCTTTAGATATAGTTTGACCATGACCCATCATGACCCACAAATGACCCTTATAATCGAAATCTCTCGAACATGTGACTTAGCCCATTAGTTTTCTCGTGTACAAATATTGTTACACTCAAAATTTCGTTAAACTCGTTCCTGCCGTTCTTTAAATATAAATAACTTGACCAAAACCCTTTATGACCCAAAATGACCCATTCATCGAAATTTCTCAATCATGTCACCTAGCCCAATGATTTTCTCGTGCCAAAAAATGTTGTATACAAAATTTCGTTAAAATTGATCCACATGTTCTTTAGATATAGCTTGACATGACCCGTTATGACCCATCATGACCCATAAATGACTCTTATAATCGAAATCTCTCAAACATGTGAGATAGCCCATTAATTTTCTCGTGTCAAAAAACTTACATACAAAATTTCATTAAATTTGATACTGTCGTACTTTATATATAAATAGCTTGACCCAGACCTTTTATGACCCAAAATGACCCAGTAATCGAAATTTCTCGAACTGAGACCTAGCCCAATAGTTTTCTCGTGCCAAAGAAATGTTGTATACAAAATTTCGTTAAAATCGATCCACCTGTTCTTTAGCTATAGCTTGACCATGACCCATTATGACCCATCATGACCCACAAATGACTCTTATAATCGGAATCTCTCGATCGTGTGACTTAGCCCATTAGCTTTCTCGTGTCAAAAAACTATTACAGGCAAAATTTCGATGAAATTGATTCTGCGGTTCTTTAAATATAAATAGCTTGACCCAGACACTTAATGACCCAATATGGCCCATTAATTTTTTTTTTCGAACATGTAACCTAGCCCAATGTTTTTCTCGTGCCCGAAAACCATAGAATGCAATTTTTAGTCAAAATTGCGTGAGAAAATCTCTAGATAAAAATAGCATGACCCACAATGACCCCAAAAATGACCCACTAACCGAATTTTCTCGAACATGTTACGTAATCCAATGGTCTTCTTGTAATCCAAAACGATAAAATATATAATTTGGTCGAAATCGTTAGAGCCGTTTTTTAAATAAAAATGGCTTGACCCACAATGACCCAAAAATGACCCACTAATAAAAAATTTTCGAACGTGTGACCCAGCTCAATTGTTTTCTCGTGCCAAAAAACGATTGGATACAAAATTTCCTTAAACTCGATCCAGCCGTTCTCTAGATATAAATAGCTTGATCCTGACCCATTATGACCCAAAATGACCCAATAATCGAATTTTCTCGAACATGTGACCTAGCCCAATGGTCTTCTCGTGCCCGAAAATGGTAATATCCAAATTTTTGCGAAAATCGTTAGAGCCGTTTTTGAGATAAAATTTACCCACACAGACACACACACACACACACACACACACACAATTTTTGCTCACATTATAGTATAAGATTTAATAACACAAAGTCTGGTTTTATCCTATTTTGTGATCATGGGTACGTTATAACATATTTTGTTGATACTGCTTGCAGTGTGCTTGACGGGAGCTTTTTCTCTGTGTTTCTAGGATAGTTATTATATGGATTCAAGTGAGACGCCTTGTACTTTTGAATGAATAAATAAAATGTGACTCTATTTTTTATGTAAAATTATTTGTTGGTGTGTGTGATACCAACCCTTAAAGTTTTCCCTTTTTTTTTTATCACATTGCATAAATTGTTTAATTTGCTCTTGAACGTGTTTCTTTTCTTTTGAACGTGAAGAATGTATTCATATTTATATTAATAAAAGGAATATATTTGTCTGTGTGGCTGTATGTTGGCGACAGCTGAGGTAATCTATCGTACATAGATATCTGTAGATTTCGATAAGGACTGACGAAGACATTTGCAACTGTATCTAAGGCTCATATTTTGGATTTTTATTAGATTTTATAATATTTTATATTAAACAGGACGATTCACGTTGTTGGTGCCACTTTTGTTGTTATGACGTCATCGCATATACCCACCCACAGATGTTTCATCATTCCTTCAGTTAGTTGTATGTACGCCGTAAGGCTAGTCGCAGCTCTCAGAGCACGCATTTAATAATAAAATTACAGTCTGCTATATTAAAGTTATCGACATTTTAATTCATATTTATGATCACATTCGCAAACAATAACACAGGTATTTTACCAATCTCCCAATTCACCAAAAAATAAATAAATAAATAAATAAATAACATAAATGCAAAAATTTTTATTCTGTTATCAACCTGTTTCTCTAAATAACTAGTAAATACAAATAAGGCACTATTTCTTAAAAAAAATTAGTATAATTTCAGATGAATCTTGCTCTTACATCATCAATCAATCTTCCTTTTTTTTAATGTTAAAGAAAAATTGAAGTCGATTCGAGGCCAACTTTGAAAGGATACAAAGAAATAACTTTAAAGTCAGACATATTTTCGAAGCTAAAAATATATTCGGGTATTTTTACTGTTATTCACTTTCTAATCAAAGAAAATAATGAGGCGTAAACCCAACAAATATTTTTTCTTTTGGTAAAAAACATTTTTTGAATGATGATTTTCTTGAATTTTGCTGCGTTGAATATTTATGTCCTCCAGGTACCTTTTTCCTTATTTGATGATTTCTTTTTTTCATTTCAAAGTAATATATTTTTAAAATTCCAAGAACTTTTGTAGAAATTGATGGACGTTTATGATTGATGTACTATTTTTTCACTTCTTTTAGAGACTGAAAAAAAGCACTCAACTGTTGATCTTTAAAAAAAAAAAAAAAAAAAAAAAAAAACTGCAGCGTATAGAGTGAACATCAAATGATTTATAATTAAATGAGTCACAAGATTATGAAATGTAAATTTATGCATTGTTTTGAGAATTATTTTTTCTTTAAATGCAATTGGGTTTAGCATGCTATTTGTTAACCGTTAAGGATGGTCTCAATTGTTCTGTTCAAGAAGCGCAAAAATTTTGACACATTTGAAAATTTATTTTTAAAAGGAAATATATAAAATTAGTTGTCTATTGGAAGCGATTTGAATCAAATTGGAGTTTTCGATTTTTCGATCAATCAATTACCTATAGATTTACAAGCTAATTCGATCACGTGAAAAACACGTTTTTCACCCCAGTTTGAATGGTTATTCGTCTTTCGCGCGGAAATTAGGTTCAAAACACCCGCTTTGACAATATTTTCTGAAATATTTTATTGTGTTAAAAAACCCCTTGAAAGTGAGTGCGATTAATAGTCTCTGAAGAAAAACACCTGCTAATTCATGCATTTCCGAACAAAAATAAATCAAAACATATGTCATAAAGTTTACGCGGTTTACATAAAGTTATCACAGGGATGGTATCACATATTATGTTGATAATGCTTGGGATGTGCTTGACTGGCGTTTTTCGCTATCTTTATAAGGTAGTCATTATAAGGATTTGAGTGAGACGCCCTGTATTTTTGAATGAATAAATAAGTAGTGACCTCATTTTCCTATACACAAATTGAGTGTTGCAGTGTGGGGTACCAGTTCTTTGGAGAGTCTTCACTTACTTGAAAACTCCCTCTCCATAATATTAAACAATTGACAGGTATATTAAACAATTTCGGTACATAAAGCCCATTTTGGCACCATTTTCTAAAAAATCTATTGTGTTAAAAAAAAAAAAAAAACGGAAAAATGTGTGCGACTAGATACTTTCTGAACAACAACACGTGCTAGTTTCATGCGTTTCCGAATAAAAATAAATTAAAATTTATGTAATAAAGTTGCCCTTTTTAATTTATAAATATCCTTAAATCCATAGTGTAACTCTGGATATATTTAACCACTTGGCAATTTCTATTGTTCTTTTGGTGAACTATTATGTGTTACTTATGGTGTGATAATATACATTTAATAACACAAAGTCTGTTTTTATTCTGTTTTGTTATCGCGGGTACTTTATAACATACTTGGTTGAAACTGCTTGCAATGTGCTCGACTAGCATTTTTTCTGTATGTTTTTTAGGTGCTCAGTATAAGGATTCCAGTGAGAGTGAGACGCCTCGTATTTTTGAATGAATAAAAAATCGTGAACCTATTTTTTTTCTAAAAAAAAATATTTGTTGGTGTGTGTGCTACCAACCCTTAAAGTTTTCCCTTTTTTATATAAGATTGCATAAATTGCCTCATGTTTCTCATGAACATGTTCCTTTTCTTTTGAACGTGAAAAATGTATTCATCTATATTAATAAAAGGGATATGCTTGTCTGTGTAGCTGTATGGTGGCGATAGCTGAGGTAATCTATCGCACATAGATATCTGAAAATTTCGATAAGGTCTGATGAAGACATGTGCAAATGTATCTAAAGCTCATGTTTTGGATTTTTATTAGGTTTTATAATATTTTACATAAAGCAGAACGATTCACCTATTTTACCAATCACCCAATTCACCATTATTTTGACCCGCTAATAAAAGCATACCAAATTCATTCCTTTTGCTTGATATAGTAAATTTTGTACTTTTTAAAAAGAAATAAAATTTATTAAGATTTATAACGCGATTTTTCATTTTTTGCGATATTTTTTAATTTCAATTTTTTCATAAATCTGGTGTTTGTTTTTTATTAACCAATTTCTGTTTGATACTTTATCCATGCAATGTTACTTTTTGTACCCCATATGAAGTAGACTTTCGAATCTATTTAATGATTGATTTTTGACGTCCGATTATCTGCGCTAGGGGTATAGGACCAGGGGGGAATGCCCTTCGTGGGGGTCTTTCTAAGGGAACCTAACCCGTATTTACGCAAGGTTCGAAGAAAACCACGAAAACTCCGAACGGTTAGGCCGACAGCCGCGATTGGGTTCGAACCCAGCACCTGCCGTCTACCAGTTGAGAGGTCCGAACCTCTCGGCCACTGGTGGGGCCTCGAATCTATTTAAAGAAATTTTTTTTAAAAATGTGAAGTGTTTTTGAAAATGTTTGAAAATTGTAAATAATTGAAGACTTTAAATTATTTGATTTCTTACCTATTTACAAATTTTTTATATTTAATGTACAAATTTTTTATCCCAGACTATATTTCTTTTCATTTCAATTTTAAATAATCTGAACCCCCCCCCCCCCTAAAAAAATGAAAATTCAATATAAAAATGCAAAAATATTCAGTTCTTTTATAAGCTTGTTTCTCTGAATACCTAGCAAATACAAATAGGCGTAAAACCAAAAAATTCTTTTTCATTTGCTAAAAACCACTCTTTGCATGATGGTTTTCTGAATTTTGTCACAGTGAATATTTATAGTCCGCCGGATTCTTTTTTTCTTATTTGATGATTTCTTTTTTTCATTTCAAAATAATGGCATTTTAGAAATTCAGAAAACTTCTGAAGAAATTGATGCACGTTTATGATTGATGTACTATTTTTTCACTTTTTTTATTTTAGAGATTGAATAAAAAGCAGTCATCTGTTGATCTTTAATTTTTTTTTTTTTTTTTTTTTTTTTTTTTTTAAAGAAGAAGAAGAAAAAGAAGAACGAAAGAAAAAAAGAAAAACTTTTGAAAATTGTAAATAATTTAAAACACGATTTTTTATCCATTTTCACAACTTTTCATTCATTTTATGCGCAAAATATTTATCTCGGAATGTATTTCTTTTCATTTTAGTTTTAAATAAACTTACAAAAAAAGAAGAAAAATCTTTTGAAAATTGTAAACAGTTCAAGATGCAAAATTGATCGGGTTATTTTTCATCCATTTTCACAACTTTTTATACATTTAATGCATAAAATTTTTATCCCAGAATTTATTTCGTTTTATTTCAGTTTTAAATAAGCTTACCAAAAAGAGAAAAACTTTTATTTTTTATATTGTAAACAGTTTAAAGCACAAAATTGTTTGATTTTTTTACCCATTTTCACAACTTTTTAACCATTTTATGCACAAAATGCCTTATCCCAGGTTATATTTCTTTTCATTTCAGCTTTAAATAACCTTGCCAAAAAAATAAAAAAAATGCAAAAATAAATATAAAAATGCAAAAATATTCGATTCTTCTGTCAGCATGTTTCACTGAGTACCTAGCAAATACAAATAGGCACTGTTCTCTAAAAATTTAGTATAATTTCAGGTGAATCTTGCATTTACATCATCAATCAATCTTCCTTTCTTTTTCCTCTTAAAGAAAAAATGAAGCCAATTCAAGGCCAAATTTGAAAGGATACAAAGAAATAACTTTAAAGTCAAACATATTTTTGAAGCTAAAAATATATTCGGGTATTTTTACTATTATTCACTTTCTACATCAAAGGAAAATACTAAGGCGTTAAACTAAAAAATTTTTTCTTTTGCTAAAAACCACTTTTTGCATGATCATTTTCTTGAATTTTGCCGCAGTGAATATTTATGTCTTCCTGGTTCTTTTTTTCTTATTTGATGATCTCTCTTTTTTTCCATTTCAAAATAATGGCATTTTAGAAATTCAGAAAACTTCTAAGAAATTGATGCACATTTATGATTGATGTACTATTTTTTTACTTTTTTTAGAGATTGGAAAAAAAAGCACTCATCTGTTGATCTTTAAATTTAAAAAAAAGAAGAAGAAAAAGAAGAAAGAAAGAAAAAAAAGAAAAACTTTTGAAAGATTGTAAATAATTTAAAACACGATTTTTTATCCATTTCTACAACTTTTCATTCATTTTATGTGCAAAATGTTTATCTCTGAATTTATTTCTTTTCATTTCAGTTTTAAATAAACTTACAAAAAAAAATCTTTTGAAAATTGTAAAAAATTCAAGATGCAAAATTGATCGGGTTATTTTTCACCCATTTTCACAAGTTTTAATACATTTAATGCATAAAACTTTTTATCCCAGAATTTATTTCGTTTCATTTCAGTTTTAAATAAGCTTACCAAAAAGAGAAAAACTTTTATTTTTTAAATTGTAAACAGTTTAAAGCACAAAATTGTTCGATTTTTTTACCCATTTTCACAACTTTTTAACCATTTTATGCACAAAATGCTTATCCCAGATTTTATTTCTTTTTCATTTCAGCTTTAAATAACCTTGCCAAAAAAATAAAAGGGAAAAATGCAAAAATAAATATAAAATGCAAAAATATTCGATTCTTCTATCAGCATGTTTCACTGAGTACCTAGCAAATACAAATAGGCACTGTTCTTTAAAAATTTTGCATAATTTCAGGTGAATCTTGCATTTGCATCATCAATTAATCTTCCTTTCTTTTTCCTGTTAAAGAAAAATTGAAGCCAATTCGAGGCCAAATTTGAAAGGATACAAAGAAATAACTTTAAAGTCAGACATATTTTTGAAGCTAAAAATATATT
>OZ025291.1:319811631-320040851 GCA_964019185.1 Maratus speculifer | reverse complement strand
CTTTAAATTAAAAAAAAGAAGAAGAAAAAGGAGAAAGAAAGAAAAAAGGAAAAACTTTTGAAAATTGTACAATCATTCAAACACGATTTTTCATTCCTTTTCACAACTTTTCATTCATTTTAAAGCGCAAAATGTTTATCTCAGAATTTATTTCTTTCATTTCAGTTTTAAATAAACTTACAAAAAAAATCTTTTTAAAATTGTAAAGAATTCAAGATGCAAAATTGATCGGGTTATTTTTCACCCATTTTCACAACTTTTTATACATTTATTGCATAAATTTTTTATCCCAGAAATTTATTTCGTCTCATTTCAGCTTTAAATAACCTTGCCAAAAAAAAGGATAATAATAAATAAATAAATAAATAATGAAAAATGCAAAAATAAAAATGCAAAAATATTTATTCTGTTATCAACTGTTTCTCCAAATACCTTCTAATACAAATAGGCACAGTTCTTTAAAAATACAGCATAAGTTAGTTATATTTTTGAAGCTAAAATATATATTCGGGTATTTTTACTGTTATTTAATTTCTACATAAAAGAAAATACTAGGCGTTAAACCAAAAAAAAAAAAATTTCTTTTGGTAAAAAAGCATTTTTGCATGATGATTTTCTTGAATTTTGCCTCATTGAATATTTATGTTTTTCAGGCTCTTTTTTTTCTTATTTGATGATTTCTTTTTTTCCCTTTTCAAAATAATGGCATTTTACAAATTCCAAGAATTTCTGAAGAAATTGATGTGCGTTTATGATTCATGTACTTTTTTCCCTCCTCTTTTAGAGATTGTAAAAAAAAATAAAAATAAAAAATAAAAGTTCTTATCTGTTGATCTTAAAAGAAAAAAAACTGCAGCATGTAGTGTAATCATCAAATCATTTGTGATCAAATGTTTCGCATCATTATGAAATGTAAATTTACGCATCTTTTTGAGAATTATTTTTCTTTAAATGAAATTGGGTTTTAGCATGCTACTAGTTAATCCTTAAGGCTGTTCTCAATTGCCCTGTTCTACAAGCTCAATCATTTTGACACATATACAAATTTATTTTTAAACGGAAATTTATAAAATTGGAAGACCTCTCAATGGAGGCCATTTATAATCGGATATTTTCATTTTTCTATCAATCAAATACATATTGAATTATAAGCAAATTCGATCACGTTAAAGCACGTTTTTCAGCCCAGTTCGAGTGGTTATCCCTCTTTCGCGGGGTATTCGGTACAAAACGCCCACTTTTACACTATTTTCTGAAACATCTACTGTGATTCAAAAAAACGGAAAGTGAGTTCGACTAGATAGTTTCTAAACAACAACACCTGCTAGTTTCATGCATTTCCGAGCAAAAATAAATTCAAATTTATCTCATAAAATTGCACTTTTTGATTTTAAAAAAGGCTTAAATCCATAGTGTAACTCAGGATATTTTTTAACCACTTGGTAATTTTATTGGTCTTTTGGTGAACTATTAAGTATTACTTATGAGTGATAATATATATTTAATAACACAAAGTCTGTTTTTATCCTATTTTGTTATCATGGGTACGTTATAACATATTTTGTTGATACTGCTTGCATGTGCTTGACGGGAGCTTTTTCTCTGTGTTTTTAGGGTAGTTATTATATGGATTCAAGTGAGATGCTTTGTACTTTTGAATGAATAAATAAAACGTGACTCTATTTTTTATGTAAAATTATTTATTGGTGTGTGTGATACCACCCCTTAAAGTTTTCCCAATTTTTTTTTTTTTAATCACATTGCATAAATTGTTTATTTTTTCTCTTGAACGTGTTTCTTTTCTTTTGAAAGTGAAGAATGTATTCATTTATATTAATAAAAGCAACATATTTGTCTGTGTGGCTGTATGTTGGCGATAGCTGAGGTAATCTATCGTACATAGATATCTGTAGATTTCGATAAGGACTGACGAAGACATTTGCAACTGTATCTAAGGCTCATATTTTGGATTTTTATTAGATTTTATAGTATTTTATATTAAACAGAACGATTCACGTTGTTGGCGCCACTTTTGTTGTTATGACGTCATCGCATATACCCCCACCCACAAATGTTTCATCATTCCTTCAGTTAGTTGTATGTACGCCGTAAGGCTAGTCGCAGCTCTCAGAGCACGCATTTAATAATAAAATTACAGTCTGCTATATTAAAGTTATCAATATTTTAATTCATATTTATGATCGCATTCGCAAACAGTAGCACACGTATTTTACCAATCCCCCAATTCACAAAAAAAAAAAAAAAGCAAAAATGCAAATATGCAAAAATTTTTATTCTGTTATCAACCTGTTTCTCCAAATAACTCGTAAATAGGCACTATTCTTTAAAAAACTAGTACAATTTCAGGTGAATCTTGCACTTACATCATCAATCAATCTTCCTTTTTTTTTATGTTAAAGAAAAAAGCAAATTCGAGGCAAAGGATACACAGAAATATCTTTAAAGTCAGACATATTTTCGAAGCTAAAAATATATTCGGGTATTTTTACTGTTATTCACTTTCTACATCAAAGAAAATAATAAGACGTAAAACCAAAAAGTGTTTTTTCTTTTGGTAAAAAACATTTTTTTGTATGATGATTTTCTTGAATTTTGCTGCGTTGAACATTTATGTCCTCCAGGTTCCTTTTTTCTTATTTGATGATTTCTTTTTATCATTTCAAAGTAATATATTTTTAAAATTCCAAGAACTTTTGTAGAAATCGATGTACGTTTATGATTGATATACTATTTTTTCACTTCTTTTAGAGACTGAAAAAAAGCACTCAACTGTTAATCTTAAAAAAAAAAAAAAAAAAAAAAAAAAACTGCAGCGTATAGAGTGAACATCAAATGATTTATAATTAAATGAGTCAGAAGGTTATGAAATGTAAATTTATGCATTGTTTTGAGAATTATTTTTTCTTTAAATGCAATTGGGTTTTAGCATGCTATTTGTTCACCGTTAAGAATGTTCTCAATTGTTCTGTTCAAGAAGCGCAAAAATTTTGACACATTTGAAAATGTATTTTTAAAAGGAAATATATAAAATTAGAAGTCTATTGGAAGCGATTTGGAATCAAACTGAGTTTTCTATTTTTCGATCAATCAATTACCTATTGAGTTACAAGTAATTCGATCACGTGAAAAAACACGTTTTTCACCCCAGTTTGAATGGTTATTCGTCTTTCGCGCGGAAATTAGGTTCAAAACGCCCGCTTTGACAGTATTTTCTGAAAAATTTATTGTGTTAAAAAAACACCTTGAAAGTGAGTGCGATTAGCAGTTTCTGAAGAAAAACACCTGCTAATTTCATGCATTTCCGAACAAAAATAAATCAAAACATATGTCATAAAGTTAACGCGGTTTACATAAAGTTATCACAGGGATGGTATTACATATTATGTTGATAATTCTTGGGATGTGCTTGACAGGCGTTTTTTCGCTATCTTTATAAGGTAGTCATTATAAGGATTTGAGTGAGACGCCCTGTAATTTTGAATGAGTAAATAAGTAGTGACCTTATTTTCCTATACACAAATTGTTTGTTGCAGTGTGGGACACCAGTTCTTTGGGAGAGTCTTCACTTACTTGAAAACTCCCGCTCCATAATATTAAACAATTGGCAGTTTAATACTTTTTTTTTGTGTGTGTGTGTGTGTGTGTGCATATGATGTCTGAGTTTGATCTTTAGTTTCACTATTTCTTACTTTTTCGATCAGCGTTACAGATTTTTTTTTAAAAAAGGTACTTTTATTTTTGGAACGGTTTTGAAACTGAAAATAACTTTTAAAAAAAGAAATCTTCAACCAAAATCGAAAAAGTAAAAACAATCATACTAAAAATCTCTCAACTATTCTATGAAAAAAAAAAAAAAAAAAAAAAAAAAAAAATCGTTTCAGTATATTTGAATTTTAAGGAATACTTCGAAATTAATCTGTCCATTTGGTTTAAAATTACGGTGAAGGAATTTTCAAGTGATTGAAGAATCCCCTTAAAGTTTGTCCAATCATTTTTTTTTTAATTACATTACATAAATATGCCTCATTTTTCTTTTCAACTAAAGTATGTATTCATCTATCTATATCATAAAGGCCAAACGTATCTGTGCGTAATGCATACGTCATTTTGCGAATGGCAACACTTTCTCCTGCGATTTCGGTTTTGCAATTTTCGCTACTGCAAATATAATACTTCGTAACGTGACAAATTTAAAATTTTTACACCGTCGTATAGGGAAAAAAATATACTTTTAAATGTAATTTGTTTCAAAGCTGTATCTCAATTTATTTTTGAGATATTAATTTTTTTATAGTTTTCAGTACCAATTTTTTAACAGTGGCAACATAATCATTCCATTTTCTCCTGAAATTGAAAGAAAAAATAAATAAATAGAAATAATTAAAATGCGTATACTTTGTCAAATATATCGTCTGTGATCGTGTCAATATGGAATATATAACTTTTTTTTTTTCATTCGTATTTATATTAAACATTAGAGGCTCAATTGATAGCATCATAATAATAACTTGTCTTTATTATAATTTATTGATAACCAACGCAATATAAAGTTTAATTTTAATAATTTGGACAACTGAGTTTTATAGAAATAGCATTTTATTAATTTTAGCTTAAAATAATATTTGTTTGAAAGTTAGATTGATCAATATAAGATGCATTTTTTTACTGTAACTAATTTTGTAGATTTATTATAAATAAATGAAACAGTTCCTTATAAAACATTTTCTTTGGTCGAATTTCGACGGGTTCCACCTTGTATTAATGATGATGTAATGAACGATGATTGTCTGTGTGGGTGTATGTTGGCGATGGCTGAGGTAATATACCGCATTTACATATCTGCAGATTTTGATAAGGATTGGCAAAGAGATGTGCAAATGTATCTAAGGGTTAGGTTTTAGATTTTTATTAGATTGTATAATATTTTACATTAAACAGAATTATTCACGTTCTTCACCAATCTCACAATTCAACACTATTTTGACTTACTAATAAAAGTTACTCCATATAGTAAATTTTGTCATTTAGAAAAAAAAGAAAAAAAGTTTATTAAAATTTGTACAGCGGTTTTCAATTTTGAGGGATATTTTTTAATTTCTATTTTGTCGTAAATGAGATCTTTGTATTTTATCAACCAATTTCAGTTTAATATTTTATCCATCCTATGTTATATTTTGTATCCCATAAGAAGCAGACTAACGAATTCGATTTTTAAAAAAAATCTAAAAAAAATGTGAAATGTATTTTTCTAATATATAAACAGAGGTCCTCTTTTTTCCTCTAAAATGTAGCAAAGAAGGGGAGGTAAATTTTTCATTTTTGGTTCCCTGAGTAACCCCCTTTATCTTTTAAGATAACAAGGTAGAATCCGTCGAATTTCGGCGAAAGAAAATATTTAAAAAGGAACTGTTTCACTGATTTATAATAAATCTACAAAATTAGCTATAATAAGAAATGTACCTTATATTGGTAAGTCTAACTCTTAAAAAAATTATATTTAACCTAAAGTTAATAAAATACTATTTCTATAAAACTCAGTTGCAGAAATTGTTAAAATTTACTTGAATCGTACATGTAAGTAATAAAAAACAACAAAGAAAAGTTATTATGATTAAGTTATCAATTAAAGCTCTTATGCTAGTATTCCAAGTTTTTTTTTTTTTTTTTTTTTTTTTTTTTTTTTTTTTTTTTTTTAATAGAAGAATTTATTTCACTTCGACTCAATCATAGAATTTTTTCCCCCGTGAAATCTAAACCCGACACCATTTTCACCATACCAAAATTAACATATGCATATTTCATGTCTGTATTCACCTTTTCAAAAAAAAAAAAAAAAAAAAAAAAAAAAAAAAAAGAGATATTTTAATTTGATTCTTTTGATTCAAACCTTAAAGTCTCGATGGGGGCTATTATCTCACACAGAAATTAAACTATTTATATTCGTTTAAGTGTAAATCAAATTTTGTAAATTAAATCAAAATTCACGGAGTTTTATAACAGACAAAATTCTTGACACAGCACGTATTTAAATTTCAAATTTTTTCTCTTTTAATGAGAAAATGGCAACATAAAAATACAGTAAACTTTTTTTTTTGCCACAATTAGAAAACTAGTTGGATGTGTCAATCCCAAAACTTTCTTCTATCTCATAAGTACATTTTAATATTAAAAAAAAATAATAATAACGTGGTGACCCTAAAGTTACCCACTATCGAATTTCCTCGAACATTTGACCTAGCCTAATGAGATTCTGGTATCCGAAAAGCCTAAAACGCAAAATTTAATTAATATTCTGAGAAAATGAGCTTAGTAGTGCCTCATGTTGGATAATTTATACTTAAACCTAATAAGCATCTATTTATGTCAAGACCTAACAGAATCTGAAATTTGATGGAATTTCGTCCATTAGTTCTTAAGATATAGCTATAACAAAAAATTGCAAAACGTAGTACAGCAACACCATATCTTGGACAATTTATGCCAAAACGTAAAAAAGCGTCTAATTATGTTATGGTGTAAAAGAATCTGAAGTTTGATGAAATTCTGTGCATTAGTTCTTGAGATATAGCTAGTTAAAAAAAAAACGTGTAAAATATAGCACAGCAGCACCATAAGTTGAAGGATTTATAACAAAACGTAATCATCGTGTAATTAAGTTATATGTCATTTTGTAACAAAATCTGAAGTTTGATGAAATTCTGTGCGTTGGTTGTTGAGATATAGCTATCGGAAAAACTGTGCAAAATGCAGCATAGCAGCACCACCTGTTGCAAGGTTAATACCAAAATGTAATCAGCGTCTAATTATGTTATATATTCTAGAGTAACAGAATCTAAAATTTGATGAAGTTCTCTGCATTAGTTCTTGAGATATAGCTATCGCAAAATCGTGCAAAATGTAGCATAGCAGCGCCACCTATAGGGCAGTTCACACCAAAACCTTATCAGCGGCTACGTATCTCAAGGTATCGCGGAATCTGAAGTTTCGTGAAATTCTGTGCATTAGTTCTTGAGATATAGCTATCATGAAAATCATGAAAAACGTGGCATAGCAGCGCCACCTGCTGGCCAATTTACACCAAAACTTAATCAGCGTCTATGTATATCAAGGGGTCACAGAATCTGAAGTTTGGTGAAATTCTGTGCATTAGTTCTTGAGATATAGCAATCTTGAAAATCATGAAAAACGTGGCATAGCAGCGCCACCTGCTGGCCAATTTACACCAAAACTTAATCAGCGTCTATGTGTATCAAGGGGTCACAGAATCTAAAGTTTGGTGAAATTCTGTGCATTAGTTCTTGAGATATAGCAATCTTGAAAATCATGAAAAACGTAGTATAGCAGCGCCACCTGCAGGCCAATTTTCACCAAAAACCAATAGGCACTAATTCATATCAAGGTCTAACTGAATATAAAATTTTATTAAATTTCGAGCATTAGTTCTTGAGATAGAGCGCCCACAAATTTTTTGTCACATACAGACAGACAGACAGACAGACAGACAGACGGACAGACTCACAGACAGACATTTTCTAAAAATAGTCAAAACGTGTTCAGGACCTTCTAAAACGTATAAATCCGTCGAAAACCGGAAGTCGAAAATTTTCATGAATCCAATACTTTCTTCTTGTAAAGATAGAAGAAAGTAAAAAGGTATATAAAACTACAAAAAAAATATTTCAAAAATAAATTTAGATACATTATTAAAATACATTGCTTTTAAAAAAACATTTTTTCCTTATACGATGGTGTAAAAATTGAAAAGGTGCAGAAGTTTAAAATTTTGCAGTAGCAAAAATAACAAAACCGAAATTTCATTAAAAATTTGAAAGTGTTGCCACTCGCAAAAAGACGTATTCTTTACACACAGATACATTTGGCCTTTATAATATAAGGTACCTTGGGGTAATAACGCCACGTTAAGGTTCTACCAATTTTCACGGCTCAGTTAAGTTTGTATTTTTCAAACAAATATAAGATTTGATACTGCAACTCATTGACTATCTATATAAAAAAATAATTTAACAGATATGTATTCATAAAATGCAATGGCGTGATTTCTTGACCAATGCTATTTGGCGTTATTACCCACCTATATGGGTAATAACGCCATGCAAACAAAACTATGAAATAAGATGGAATAATTGCATGTAGATTGCCCAATTCTAAAAATACAAACTCTACAAACTTTGAAATTGACATTGCATTCTAAGAAAATGTTCAATTTTTTGTGAAAGTGTAAAAAAAATAAAGGTGTGGTGTGTGTGTGGGGGGGGGGGGGGATGAGGCAAAAGAATATCAAACCGTAAGCTTCTTTTTGCTTAAAAAGGACCGCTTAAATAGAATTATTAGAAACATTGCACAGTTTTAACTGTGCTTATTTGAATCAGTATTTAGGATGTAGCTCGGCCACTGTAGGGAATCAACCGGGGTATTAATGCCAAGGATTGGCGTTATTACCCCGTTATAGTTATTGCGTTGTACATTTTAAATTAGAAATTATCTCGAAAAGATATCCGAAATCTTCTACAACATTTTGAAAGTCCATGAAATGTACTACAAATTTATGTAATTAACAAAGTATTTCCGGATAAAAAAAATAGTCTTCACATCACAAAACGTATCTCGCAAAATTTAGATCAAGCGTTAATTTTAGTTGCTTGTAAAAACAATAAGACCTAAAAATGAAACAAATTAACTTGAAGCTGTTTTTTGCGATTTATATGACTCAAAACCGTTCTGCGCAGAGCACAAGGGTGTCATTTACCAGATTATTTCATAATTATGCAAAATATTAGCACTTATATGTTATTACCCCACCTGGCGTTATTACACCAGACCACCTTAGATATCGCATGTAATTTTTTATGGAAGAATTTTTAGCTCACAGGCTATAAAGCCTGGGAGCTTATGTGCCCGTCCGTTCTGTATGTGCGTATGTGCGTAACGCGATAACTCATGATAAAAATATCCGACCCGCTTGAAATTTTGTATATAGGTATATTCTGATAAGGCGCTTCCCTGATTAGCTTTTGGAGTTCATTCGATATGTATAACAGAAGGAACGGGGGCTCATGGCCCTCCCCTTAATTGATATAAATGGGTTTTTCATGCAGAATTATCTGTTTTCGTTCAAAATTTAGATGTAGGATGATTCTGATGAGGCACTTCCGTGATTAGTGTTAAGTGTTCATTGGATAAGTATAAAGAAGGGGAAAAGGGGGCTCGTGCCCCTCTTTTTAATTGATATAAATGGTTTTTCATGCAGAATTATCAGTTTTTGTTCAAAATTTAGATATAGCGCCTCCATGATTAATATTATTCATGCAGATGTTTTATATGATAAATCATACGCTGATTAGTTTAAGGGGTTCAATGATTAAGTGTAAAACTGGAAAATGAAGATAGCTGATTCCCCCTTAATTTGTTTTTGGAAAGGAATTAACCATTGAAAATATAAGGCTGTAATAAACAATTAGTATGCGTAGCCTGTGAGCTCAAAGCCACCAGTTTAACTGGGCAATATTCTTTTTATTTCATTAAATTTCATTGTACTAAAAGAGGTGTCTCCGCTAATCAGTTTTTCTAAACTGATTAGCGTGGCGAGATCGAGGTCTAATTAAAGTAATCCCGAAATACGGTAAAGTTATTTTCAGTATGCTTAAGACTGTTTAACCCAGCTTTGAGCAATGCCGAGTGAGTCGAAAAGTTTGAAATAATATACTCAAACAAAGTATGTTTTATCGAATCACTATATAAGTATGTCTGTTTAATTCCCTATTCGGTTTTATTTCAAGTATCTAAAGCTAATTTATCTTCTTATTTTTGAAGATTGCTATTAGAAATATTCACTAAAACTATCTCATTTAGAAGTTTTAATGACACCGTCATTTAAATATCCCAATATGAACCACAGTTTTCATCAGACTTAATAAAATCCCCAAGTTTAAGAAATTTTCTTTTTTATCCTAAAGGTGAAAAACTCAATTCGCAATTCTCTTGATGCCTGCAAAAGTAAATGTGAATGATCAAATGGCTACATTGTCAATTTTTCTTTTCAGCAATTCAAATTCTCACAAAAGAATATATATTTTTTTTTAATGCTGTTACCACTAGGATGAAACAGAAAAAAGTAAAAAAAAAATCTTTCGAAAGTAAAAGTGCAATACCATTTCTTTTCTAATTTGCATTCTAAAAATTTATTATTATCACAATCGAGATTGAACAAACTTTTTGAAAAAAAAAAAAAAAATGATTCAGAGTAAAGAAGTCCGATGCAGAGTTATTCTTCATCTGGAAAGTAAAAAATGACGGCGCTAAACTAATTGTTTAGGGATTATTTTATGTGATCAAACGAATTTTATGTCACCTCCCCTTCATTACAACTCGAATTTTAATAATCACATACACTATTTCATGTCATCATTTTATTAATATCTTCACTTAAATAGTACTGAAACACTAGTGATGATATAAACTATCTGATGGAATAATTTTATGAATGCCTTCATATAAATATTAGTCTAAAACGAATAATCACATGATCTATTTCTTATGATGATTTTATTAATATCCTTATTTAAATATCATTCGAAAAGTATAATAATCACATAAACTATTTCATGTCATTATTTATCTTTTTTGTTATCTCAATCTCAATATTACTCGAATATTAATGATCACATAAACTTTTCGTACCACCACTTTATTAATATCTTCATAATTATATTATCTGAACACTAGTGATCATATAAACTTTTTCATATCACTACTTTATTAATATCTTCATAAATGTATTATCCGAACACTAGTGATCACATAAACTATTTGATGGAATAATTTTATTAATATCTTCAT
The DNA here is from genome assembly GCA_964019185.1 of Maratus speculifer. Classification (NCBI taxonomy): domain Eukaryota; kingdom Metazoa; phylum Arthropoda; class Arachnida; order Araneae; family Salticidae; genus Maratus; species Maratus speculifer. The sequence continues at coordinate 320,029,973 of OZ025291.1, read as the reverse complement.
TTAAATATTATTTTAAATCTAAGTAAACACATAAACTATCTCATTTGAGGATTTTTTTTAATGTACTCATTCAAATTAATTTCAAATATTATTCGAATAGCTGTGATCACATAAACTGTTTCATGCCATTATTTTACTATTATCTTTATTTAAATGTTACTCGAATACTAATAATCGCATAAACTATTTGAGGGAACGGTCTTATTAATATCTTCATTTAAATTTAATCTAAAACTAGTAATCATATAAACTATCTCATGTGATAATATTACAAATATTTTCATTTAAATATTTCTCGAACAGTAATAATCACATAAACTGTTTCATATTATCTTTTTTATGAATATCTTCATTTAAATAATATTTGAATATCATAACTGTATTCTTATTTTAATCGATACGAGAAAAAAGAATTTCCACAAGTTTAAGAAATTTGTTTCTCCTTTTTTAGTGATAAAATTCTCAATTTACAATTATTGGATGCCATTAAAAAAATACGAATGAATAAATTCGAAAAGTGTTATCTTCGAAATTTCTTACTCGAAATTCAAAATTCTTTAAACAGAAGAAAAAGTGTAATAAAACGAAGTGCGGTTGAAGAAAAATGTAAAAATAAAAAAAAGGTCAGAAAAATCTTTTGAAGATAAGAATAAAATAAAACTTTCATTCTAATTTCTCTTTAAAGAACCTGATCCAGTCTACCGTTGAACTAATTCACCAAAACCATTTTGAACGAATTATGGTAATTCAAAATGAATTCAGAAATCATATAACATAGATTAAAATCTTTTTTTTTTTATTCTTGTAATTCTTGATTCTAATAATATGTTTCATCCGAACATGATTATCAGAATTACTCTTTTACATGACTGATTAGAAATAATTTATTTTGTTTCAAAAAAATTTTCGCTTATCATCAGACACTTAGAAATAGCATACACATTTTAAATGCAATTTTATTCCACAGTAGAAACACTAGATTTTCGCTTCTTCTTTTTAAAGTTTAATATTACCTTTAAAAAAAGATAAGTTTTTACCTTTAAAAAAAGTAAGATAAAGTTTTTTGAACTTGTTTTTCTTTTGAGACCAGAAAAAGATTTCAAAATTAGGGAAATAGTATAATGATACTTAATACTAGAATATTATGTGACATACTGTACGATTTTTTAAGAAAAATCATGCATTAAGTATAGATTATGAAACACTTTCCAACACTTCACTGTATTTAAAAAAAAAAAAAAAAAAAAAAAAAAAAAAGGGAAATTTAGGGTATTTTACCGTGAATTATCCTTTAAATTTACGGGATATGTCACTTTTAATTAAATAAACGGCCAACTCCAAAAATTGTGTTTTACGGACAAAAACTGTTAATGTAATGGCATAGTCCGTTGATATAGGCTTAAAGTCCGTTTTTTACGGACATTGTCTGGAATCTCTACTGCAGCTTTTTTTCAGTGTTCGTGAAATCTTTAACAAAACTTCGCTTTTTTTTCTGAAATGAGATTACTGTCTATAGCCAAATATGCATTCCAATACTTTTAAACAACCCTGTATTTTATCTGTCAATAGATATATGTACTATAAAATAGGCAAATTTAGTTTAGCGAGAAAATACCTACACTGTTAAAAATAAATCTGTGAATTCCAGGTGAAACTACCGGCAGCAATGTAGCCGAACTTTTACCGTTCCGTTAGTAGATTTTCCGTTGTGGGAAATACAAGAAGGGAAAACTCCGGTGTAAGAATCAGTAACTTTCCGTTACAAAGTTTGATTTATAATTGTAATAATTTAATATAATTTTTAAAAATTATTTACCGATTAATCTTCAAAGAATTCGAAATCACCGAGGGATTTTAAGTTGCTGTGTTATTTTACTTAATTGTTATTTTGGATAATTTAGTTCACGCCGTCCTCAGGATCGAACTCGAGACCTTCAGATTGCGAAACAAATTCTTACGAACTGAGCCAAAGTTGCTGATGCTAAACGGTACAATGTATGTCTTTTATGAGATAGTGGGGAAATCTGTTGTGCTTTTTAAAGATTTCCTTTCAAATATATTCCTTAGAATGTTTGTAAACAGATTATTTTAGACTGATGCATAATACTTATTATTTTTTAAAATCATTTTTAATTTTTTAAATAGTTTTAATTAAAAAAAATCCCTGTTTGAAACCACTGTTTTTTTTTAATAAAATTTTTTTTATTGACAATTTTTTTACAATATATATATATATATATATATATATATATATATATATATATATATATATATAGACTTTTTTTTTTTTTTTTTTTTTTTTTTTTGAAATTGTCGTACACTATTTATTTCTTTCTTTATTTATTTTTCGGCTGATAAATTAAAAGATTTTTAATAAGAAAAAAAGAGAAAAATAAACAGAAAAATGTAATTTAAAAGGAACTTTTTTATGCTTCATTATTCCATGGCGCCAATGGGACTCGAATCCACAATCTGCGCTCGCAGGCGATTAGCGGCGTGGTGCCATGACCACTCGGCCATGGAGCTCCCCACACACCGCAGTGTCTCCGTTTTTTATTTTTATTTCCATCCGTTTCGTTTTTTTTTTTTCAGGAAATATGATGGAACTTTGTGATTTGTAACGGAAAATACCCTTTAGTTGTTAAAAGGGAGATTTTCTGTGAAATTCAGGAAAAAAATGTTCGTGAATTTCAGAATTTTTTTAACAGTGTAGCAGGTTGAAATTTCTCTTTGAGCAATTTATACTAATAGATGGCAACATACTTGAATACTTTTGTGCGTCTCGTATCTATGCGTCCACGTGTCCGTCTTTGCGTGGCTCTGTATATCATTTTATTTATATTCTACAAACATTTCTTAATAAACTGAATGCACCTCATCGTAAAAATGCATTACTTATTTAAAAACAACCTTTAAATATTTAACGCTCCCATTCAATAACATTTGCGAGGTCTTTTGTGTAGCCCTATATATCAACTATTGCATTTATGCACACCATATAATATGTATAGAATTATTGAAAGTTAAATACGCATATCATAATTAAAATGCATTTCAACCATCTTCAGCCATTATCAATACACTGTTAAAAAAATTCTGAAATTCACGAATATTTTTTCCCTGAATTTCACAGAAAAAGTCCCTTTTCACAACAAAAGGGCATTATCCGTTACAAATCATCAAAACCCACCATATTTCCTGAAAATAACGAAATGGATGGAAATAAAAATAAAAAACGGAGACACTCCGTTGGGTAAGGGGCTCCGTGGCCGAGTGGTCAAGGCGCCATACCACCAATTGCCTGTTTCGCAGATTGTGGGTTCGTATCCCACTCGCGGCAAGAAATAATGAAAACATAAAAAGTCCTTTTTATATTACATTTTTTCTGTTTATTTTTCTCTTATTTCTTATTAAAAAATCTTTTAATTAATTAGCCAATAAATAGATAAATAAATAAATAGTGTACGACAATTTCAAAAAATTGTCTATAACATTATTTTTCTAAAAAAAAGTTGTTAATAAAAAGTTTTTTTCATTCATTCATTCAAAAAAAAAAAAAAAACAGTGGTTTTAAACAGTGATTTTTTTTTATTTAAACTATTTAAAAAGTAAAAATTGATTTTAAAAAATAAGCATTATGCATCAGTCTAAAATAAAATAAAATAAACTGTTTACAAATATTATAAAGAATGTATTTGAAAAGAAATCTTTAAAAAGCACAACAGATTTTCCCAGTAACTCATAAAACACATTTTCTGTACAACCCGGCATCAGCAGCTTTGGCTCGGTTAGTAAGGATTTATTCCGCTATCAAAAGGTCCCGAGTTCGATTCTGAGGACGGCGTGAGCTAAATTGTGCAATAATAATAATAATACGTAAAATAACATAGCAGCTTAAAATCACTCGGTAATTTCGAATTCTTTGACGGTTAATCGAGTTATTAATTTTTAAATTATATTAAATTATTATCATTAAAAATCAGACTTTGTAACAGAAAGTTACCGCTTCTTCAAACGGAGTTTTCCTTTCTTGTATGTCCCACAACGGAAAATCTACTTACGGAACGGTAACAGTTCGGCTACTTTGCTGCCGGTAGTTTCACCTGGAATTCACAGATTTATTTTTAACAGTGTACATCATCACATATACAATATTTCGGAACGAATATACCATTTGAAATCTTTTGTATCCCTGTAAATGTTATGCACTTCGTATTATACATGACCATATCGTATAACTTATATTAAGTCTCAGCGACATACATCAGTTTCATTATTCAGAAAATAGTTTAATATAATAAAATAGTCACACACAATATTCTTCTTTATCATTATGTAATGGAATTTTTTATGTGGTCCTGTAAATGAATTATAGCTATTTTTTTCATCGCATGTTTTGCAGAATGCATATTTTAGTATATTTCGTAAATGCATATAAAGTTTAGTGCGTTTGAATGGGTGTAATACCTTTCGAATTCATTTGAAACGATTTTTTTCCACAGTCCGTAATGTAACAGTAAACTTTTGACTGTCCCTGTCAATGAAATAATCGTGGTAGAAACTTCATTTGAAATTGGGTTCGTGCTGCAATAAACATCAATAGCATTCAAAAATTTCAGGACAATCCGAATATATTAACGAGAGTGAGAGCGCGAACAGACTGACAGACAAACCGAAATCACAAACTTTTCAACTTTATTGGAAAGTGTTAAACTTTACTGGAAAGTGTGTGCTCTGGGTGCCCGGGCACCTTCCCCTCCCCCGCTCACACAGACACAGGAAGGACTTTAAAATAAATAATAAGCAGTAAGTAAAATAATCAGTATTCATAAAAAAAAGAATAATTGAAAACAATGTAAGAAAAAACAATTAACTATTTTTATTTTTCATATATCCTGTCATATCCTGTTTGGAACACAACAACAATTTCTCAAGTATCATGATGCAACAACTGATAATAAATATTTTCACATTACATTTGTACTCATTTATCAATATTTTATAAAGTAGCGTATTTTAGGTATCCAAATGTCAGGCAAGCAGGCACCAGACACTACTGGCGCGCCGTTAATATAACGTTTGCAAGGCGCCATTACATTATATGTTCATACTGATAATAGACCCCCCCCCCCAACTAAGAATATTTGTGAAAAACAAAAAACATTTGCATCTAGATATAGAAGCTGTGATTAATAATTTTTATCTTTTAAATAATAATAATAATAATAATAATAAATTAAAGCCTGTCAATCAATCATAGTATTTTCGAGAAGAGAAAAGTCTGTTTTATTCAGTTTTCATTCTTTTGCCTTGTATCATTCCGAAATCGGTCATATAAAATTTATATTTAATTTGTAAATATACTTCGCACTTAATCACGTGTATTTAAAAATGTGGGACGGCCAGAAAAGAGAAAACGAGCATTAGAAAAATCTTTTACAAAAAAAAAAAAAAAAAAAAAAAAAAAAAAAAAAATGCAAGACTTTAGGATATTTTTTAAGAAGAAGTAACTGTCCAACATGATGTCAAATCTCCAGAAGCCACAGTAACCAAAGAAAGTAAGAGTTATTTATTATACTCTCTTAAAGGAGGTTCTGAAATCCGTGCTTAACAAATGCAAAACTGACATATTTTATGACTTAAAAGAAAAAAGTAAAGGCACAAGATTGGATTTCAATAGAGTTGTCTATTGAAGCGATTTGGAATCGAATTGCTTATTCCATTTTTCGATAAATTAAAAGTTATCGAGTTTAAATGACTTTTGTACATGACGGCAGGTTTTTCTCCTTTTTCTCGTTTTCATACCTGGAATTTTTTTTCTTCAAAACATCAATTTTGATAGTATTTTATGAAAATTACGTGTACAAAAATATGGAAAACGTCTTTCGATTACAAGTTTTAGAATAAAATAACAACACCTGCCGGTTGCACGCCTTTTCTAAGAAAAGAGAATTTAAAAATATGTCTATACATTTTCAGACAAAAAAATAATTTTAAAATGTGCCAGAAAGTAATCTTTTTGGATTTGTGAACAGCCTTAAAAGGAATTTTGGAAAAAAAAAAATGGAAATTTTTTAATTCAATAATTTAAGTTAAGGTGATCTGTGATAAATTTATATGGATATATATAATATTTATAAGTATGTTTTATTATTATTTTCAAAATTAACATATTTTTCGAATCTAAATTTAAATAATTAAAATACAATTTTTTAAAACTAATTTCAACTTACCTATATTTAAAATTTTTATTTTAAAATTCAATATTTAAAATTGATTAATTTTCTGACAGAATAAGTTTAAATTTTTTCTTTTAATCATTCGTGAGTACACACAGTCACACAAAAAGTAATAAATAATAATTTTCATTCAGAATTTATAAGTAAATAAAATATTTTTTATATAACACATTTGAGAAAAATTAATAATTTTTCAAACAAAATTTTTTATTGTAAATAATTCTTAATGACAACTTTTACAATTTCCTCAAAAAAAGTTCATGAATACATATGTAACTAAAGATAATTGTACGAAGTCTAATAACTCCATTTTTTATAGAAATTTTGTCATTTTATTCTAGAGTGTAAAAATTATTTTTTTTCATGGAGGGGAAGCAAATATTCGATATTTTTCTGATATTAGTCATATTTTAGAATAAAGTTACGATGGACGTGACAAAGAGAGGTAAGGCCCAGTGGCGTAGCTAAGGGGGGGCAAGGGGGGCGTCCGCCCCGGGCGCCGAGGCCCAGGGGCGCCAAATTGAGAGAAATTGTTATATATCTATATTGGGGTGGGGGCGCAAAATTTCTTGCTGGCCCCGGGCGCCAAAAAACATAGCTACGCCACTGGTAAGGCCATCGCTCCCTTAAATTTTAAAATGTAATTTTCGAGGGGAGGGGGGATTAAAATTTATTATTTTCAAGTGGTTTAAATTGACTAAATACTAAAAGAACGAGGTACACGATAGAACTATTTTACACACGATTTGACAAAATTTCTATATACATTTTTTACTAACAACTGAAATCATCAATGGTACACCTAATCCGACGTAATACCTGGTTACGAAACACCAGCAGTAATATCTTTATTTCGGCACTGAAATCTGAGTTTATAATGAGGTTTTATCATAAAATTTGACTAAATACTTTAACTTTTTTATTTATTGTGACATTTATTATTATGTTCATAATTATGCTGCTGGCTTATGCATACACACAGATGTATGTGTATATCGCCGGATGATAAACCTCAGATATTATCTGAGATTTATCATCCGACTAAATTTCATCTACAAGACTTTGATTGATACAATATTTTAGATCTCATACAGCTTTCTTTTGCGCCTATAGAAGTTTCCAGCATGATAAAAATCCTTTTTTAATTTTTATTAGACGTTACACTGTAAAAAATAAATGTGTAAATTGGCTAATTTTACACACATATATGTGTAATTTTGTAAAATTACACACCTGTAATAAAAATTACACATTTTTTTCGGAAATTTACCTGTTTTTGTGTGTATTTAGAGTCTGAAAGTAAGTGTGTAATTTGTTATCACTTGATAAACTCAGACAAGTGTGTAAATTCCGAAAAATGCCTGAATTTACACGAATTGAAGTGTTATTCTAATTTAAGCATAATAATGTTTACTCAGAGAAGTGTGTAAATTTCTGAAATCACCCACTTGTTTTAAAATTTACACATTTCGTACAAAAAATTGCCTGTTTTTATGTGTATTTTGTTTATTAGAATGAGTACGTAAGTTTTTATCAGTTGATAGACACACAGAAGTGTGTAAATGTTAAAGATTACGTGTATTTACGCGAATTGGAGTGTTTTACATAATTATAAATATGTAAATTTTAAAAGACAGTTTCAAAATGTATTAGAAGACTTTCCGACAAAACTGAAAAATGTTTATGCATTCGTTTTGTCTGTCCATCTGTCCGCGCTCTAACTCTCCTAAATATACTCAAATTTCCATGAAAATTTTAGATGTTATTGATGTTCACGTTAACACAAACCCTACTGAAAATGAAGTTTCTATCATGATTAATTTATTTACAGGGATATTTCAAATTTACCATTACATTACGGCCTATGGGAAAAAATAGTTTCGAATGAGTTTTAAAGGTGTAACACCCTGCCAAACATATTTAAATTTATATGCATTTGCAAAGTACGTTAAAATATGTATTTAAAAAAATGCAGTATAAATGATAGTTATTATTCATTTACAGGGCCACACGAAAGAATTCCATTATGCAAGAACAAAAGGGCGGGGGATTATTTGCGAGATATTTTAATAATGTTAAACGACTTCGTGTACAATAAAATTGATATACTGATACGCTGAGTCATAATATGAAGTGCATAGCATTTACAGGGAGATACAAAAGATTTCAAATAGTATATTCTATTTGAAGTACTGTGTATTATCGATGATGGTTGATGGATGGATGAAATGCATTTTTAATTATGATATGCGTTTTTAAGTTTCCCTAAATATACGCATATAACATAGTGTGTATAAATTCTATAGTTTATATACAAGGTTACACAAAGGAACTCGTAAAGGTTACTGAATACGAGCGTAATTTATTAAAAGGTGGTTTTTAAATAAGTTATACATTTTTATGTTGAACCGCTTACTCAGAAATGTTTGTAGAATATAGATAAAATGATATATAGGGTCATGTAAAGTACTGGATATGTGGTCACAATTCGATGATAACTTCTGGAAATGTTATTTAAGAGTGTTTTAGTTTAAAATAGATTTTAGGTAAATATTGGACTGTAATATAGGTACTAGGTAAACTACAGGGTTGATCAAAAGTATTCAAGTACGTTTTTATCCATTAGTATGAATTGCTAATAAATAAATTTAATGAAAGTTTAGCGTTTTCTTGCTTAACTAAATTTTCTTATTATATAGTATATACATCAACAGAAAGATTAAATACAGGGCTGTTCAAAAATATTGAAATACATATTTGGCTATGGACATTAACACGTTATTTTCCTAAATAATGAAGTTTTGTTAAAGATTTCAGGAAGTGTTGGAAAGTGTTTCGTAATCTATCCTTAACGCATAATTTTTCTTTATTGTTAATTGAGACATGAGTTTTAAAATTGATTTTTGCATATTGCGTTCTGTGTACAAATGCTGTAGATCTTGTACAGGGTAACACAGCAGAAAGTGCACAGATTACAGTACATGAACGGAAGTAGCTTAAAGGTGGTTTTAAAATAAATTCTACATTTTTACACAGAATTGCATTTAATAAGCTAAGATATATATGGAGAAAAATGATATACAGGACCACCGAAAGAATTTGATACATGGCTGCCTATGTAAGATATCCTCTGGAAATGTAAGTTCACTAGATTTAAACGTGTTTTTGTTTTAATTAAATCATAGCTAAATAGTGGCATAACCTTATGCAAAAATAGTAGACAAAGTACAGGGCTGTACAAAAGAATTAAAATTTGCTATCGTCTTTTGGGTATAAAATTCTAAAAGTCAAATTTCAACCTATTAGTCGTTTTAATACTTTACAACATTGTTGAAAATGCTTAAGAATACGGTTTGTTTGTCCGTATTCTAACTTGCGTTAATAGTTGGATTGCTCTGTAATTGATACATGTATTAAGGCAATATTTTAATTCATAACCCAAATTATGACTAATATAATATAATAATTTATAAAAAAGAAACTCTACAATTCATTTTAACAGGAAACTTTTTGAAATTGAATAAAAACAAAAGTGAAATGCATTAAAACAAATTTAAACCGAAAATTTTAATTAGAGCCACTTTTATGAAAATAACGTGCGTTTAACTTCCAAATCTACCCTTGTATAAATAAACGGAAAACAACATCTGCGTTTCACATCTGCGCTGTTCGGCAATAAATTCACTTGCAGACGATCAAAACAGTTAGTCTTTGGAATAAAGAACGTTTTGTTTGCTCGTATATATTGTTCTTTCATAAACGTATATAGTTCGCATGAATTTTAAAACTTTTAGGAAAATGTTACAAGAATGCGGCCAAAGGATACTTTACATGACAGTCCGAAAAGGTACAGTGTCAGTAATGTAGTTAAAAAAGAGCTCATTAATGTCATTGTACTGTATTCGGACATAATTCTACGAAAGAATCTACGTATTTCTATTTGGATTATCCCAGTTTAACACAGAGGAAGGTCATAAGAAATAGGTAAGGAAAAAGTATTTTCTCAGCTTTCTCTTTTAGCTAATATTTTTAGTTTTAGTTAATTTCACATAAACATTTTATAAAAGCAATGACTAACATTCATTTAGCTTTTATCAATTCAATAAACTTTACTAAATTTAATTTTTATTTTGTTGAATAAAAGGCCGCATGCCAACGATTTATTCATTTAAATGGTATTTAAATCAGATTTTTTTTTTCCTTTTTAAAACTATGCGGTTAAAATTATGTTTCTTTAAATTTTAAAAGTTTTGGGTTTTAAAAGTAATTTAACCAATAGTTAACATAATTACTATACATGTATTATCACATCCCAATAGTTTCTACTTTAAACAGAGATTTAACTCATATATGAATCATATCGCATTATAAAATGTATGAATATGAAATATATGATATGTACAATATGCATATGAGGTATATATAGGCTAGATGGGAAGGTAATGGACAAGCTTCAGTATTTTTGGTTAATAAAAAATACTTATTAACAATTTAATTTATGTATATGTATTTCATTAACTCCTCTCTACATGATTTAAAATCTAAATTATTTTTTATGCTCCTAATCAAGACACAGAAAATAATATTTCAAAGTTCCATCGATTTTCAGGAAAATTTGAATGAATTTGCTAAGAGTTGTCTTCATTTAAAAAACTAATACTGTCATTTTTCTTTCCTTGCAAAATTTGCATGTGTTCATGTTTCGTAAGAAAGAAAATTTTGAATTTTATGTACTTATGACTATTTGCAAAATTTCATTTATTTTTAAGAATTTAAGAAGCGTGTGTTACTGAGGTCGGGGGGCGCTCAATTAAATCTAATAATTCCCATTTAAATAAAAACAATTAAGTTACAGAAATTGTTAAAAATCAATTGTATTCTGAAAAATTAACTGCATCTATTGTGCCACATCTGTCACCGGAGACTGAGTGGCGCTCAACGTGTTATTTGTTAAAAATAGAGGGAAGTAAACGAATTTGTGCTAAAATAAAAAAAATTTCATATTTTCTTTTATCCATCTAAACCTTCCAATATATAAATAATTTGATAACTGTAATTCCCTGACATTTAGAATTTTAAACAATGTATCTAAAATAATTAAAATTTTGATATTGTGATAGTTACAATGATTTATTTAAACAGTGAACAATTCTCAAAATATTTCATTAATTATTGCTATGCTAATTTGTTAAATTTATTTGAAGCAAATATATTTTTTAATAGCATGCCTTCATTAAATTCTGGCTCTAATTATTGTTATAAAATCTATTACTTTTGTGAGGTTCCATTACTGGATTCACATTCCTTATTCTTTTTTTATTGTGTCTTATAAAAAATAACCTGTATTTTTAATACACTGCTAAAAATAAATTTTTCACCTCATTTTATTCTAAAAATTGCATAGTAATAATTCTAATCCCTTGTACTATTTATGATAGTATCAGTGTTATAGTGGCTTTGGCAACAGAATCCAGCCAAAAATTACATTTTTGGAAAAAAAAAAAAAAAAAAAAAAAAAAAAAAAAAAAAAAACGAACATAAAAATTTCACATTATAGGCAAAATAGAGTACAGAATTCAGTTCTGTAAGATATAAACAATTAATGACCGTTTTTAAAAATCATGTATCAAGAGTTATTATTGATTTAAATGTATAATTTCATAAATAAGAATGTAATATCTACAACCTATCATTAAAGTTATTTTTTTAATAATCAAAAAATATTTTTTAAGTTTTCTTTTACTGCTTGCAAACCCTTATGTAAAATGAATTAATCCTTTCTGTCATCACGTTGTATATATGCAAACAGAAGGAGATAATATATTATAATTTCAGAAAGAAAACAGATTAAGAAAAATAAAGAAAATAGATTATAATAACAGAAAGATAATAGATTACAATTTGAGACGACCCTGTTTGTTGATTGAGCGTAAATAATTCTTGTTTTAAGATTACAAATCTGTTAGAAAGAAACAAGTTGGAAAATGCGCGTTAAACAAAGCAAACCAGGTGCATTTCGTACTATAAAGAAGTTAAAAAAATATTCAGATCTTAGTGTAATAGTAGACAGTACTTCGGATACTGTTTAAGTATCCGAAATGTTTTCTTTGTCTTTGTAAACACTATATATCTGCTTTCTATTATAAAATAAGTAATCTTTAACGAATCTCAGCAACATAAGCATCAATTTCATAAAATGTGAAATATTTTAATATAATTAAAACGCGTCCCAAAACAATGTTTCCTTCTTTACCATAATGTAATGGAATATTTTAGTATGGCCCTGTAAATTAGTTAAAACGATTCTCTGCACTACAGATTATACAGAATTTATATTGTAGTATATACTTCATAGATGCATGTCAATTTTATTATGTTCGAAAACGTGTAACATTATTAAAAGGCACTTGAAACTATTTTTATACATTGGCCGTTATGCAAGGGAACGCTTTTCACTGTCTCTATAATTGAATTATTCATCTCATTTTCATAAAAATTGAAATGACTTGATAAAATTATGCAAGAGTTATGTATTTTAAATTTCAAACAATTCGGATAAATAGTTTTTGCGTTGTTATATGCGAACGGACAGATAGACAGACGGACGGATTGAATGACAACTATAGTTATTACGTATTTACATAATTACGATCGCGTACTTAGAAACAAGTCAAGCATATACGAATTTGTACTTCATGTAATTTTGTTTTGCTATTTTAAAAACTTTTTCGCAGTTTACACATCAAAGAATAAGGTAAATCTTTGTACCCAAAAACCTGTCTATTTTAAATATTACACAAAAATGTGTTTTCCATGTTATGTAGACATATGTGTAAAAACAGAATATTACACAAAAATCTGTGCATTCTGTACATAACACAAAAACATGTGTATTTTGCATATTACACAACATTGTAGGTATTTTCCTATTGCACAAAAATATATGTAAAAAAAGAATATTACACATATGTATGTGTAAAAATAGTGCTCAAAAATATGTGTATTTCAGTGCAATTCACACATTAAAGTGTGTATTTCAAGAGTTATCAGATAACTTTTACACATTTGGACTTATCATCAAATTATACATTAAAATGTGTATTCTGAAATTTACACATTTGACGCAATTTACACACAAATTTACACATATAGACATGTCGTTTTTGCATCATCGATTTACACATTTTTGTGTGTAAATTTACACATTTTTTTTTAGAGTGTAGGATGCCTAAAATTTTCACACTTGTATCCACACACAGACTTGCATTACTGCTATAAAAAAGTCTTTTTTTTAATCATTAGATTTAGTTTTGAACCTCTTTTAATATCCCTCACAAAAACAAAATAGTGTTTGGGCCTTTAAAAAAAAAAATACTACAGAATTATACCTTCTAAGATAAAAACTTGTTTAAAACGGACACTCGAGCAGTTTCATGAGGTTCTGTTTTGACGGGTTTTATTACATAAGATATTGTTTGTACCCAACAGGTCCGAGTTAAAAAATTTGGGCACCTCTCCCCCCCCCCCCCCCCGTTCAAAAGGCTGGTTACGGCTATGCATATCTTTATATACTTTTCGATGGTACAATGGCGACACATGGACATACGCACAGACACATGAGCAAACAGACATTTTGTAAAAACATGTTTTTTGGAATCTCTGACCCCTAAAACGTGTAAATCCATTGAAAATTGGATGTCAGAAAAAATTTCGATTACAATACTACCTTCTATTGAAGATAGAAGAAAGTAAAGATGAAAAAATGTTTAGTTAAAAGATATTAACTTTTAAAATCAACCTTTATCTTTTGGTACACATTTTTCATAAACGATATAATCAATAAATTAAACACCCAACGCATCCATCCCATTACGTTTTATCCTTAGCAATTTATTCAAATTTTTGTTTATCTTGCGTGGTTTTACTCCGCATTTATTCAGATAGTGCATTTTAAAGTACTTTAGAATAAAATTTATAAAATTGCCTTTCTTTTCTTTTTCCTGTTTTCATTTTCAATTGGTGTACGGTGAAACATTTTTCTTTAAAATTTACTTTTAAAACTCTCCTGTAAAAGTTGCTAAAAAAGAAAAAAAGATCTTTTTGTAAGTAAAAGCACTTTTATTCGAAAATGTTCTAGAAAGTTTTATCAATCACCAGATGCGCTTAATAAAAGGGAAATCGGATATTTTATCTTAAATTTATTCACTCTTCAGAATAATTCAATAAAAACAAAAGCAAAGTAAAACAAATGAAACTATCCAGAATTGTTAACCAAATAAAAAAACCGGAAACCTTTTATTCTCTTTTAGAAAAGTTTGAAAATAAGAATTTTTAATGCATTCTTTACACATTTTACAACGCTTAAAATACAGATTGGTTGAGCATTCATTTTTCTAAAGCGTTCGTAATTCTAAATTTAAAGACGAAAAATATTAACTAGATTACAAGTTTTTATGTTTTAAAGTTATCTATTTATATTATAGTCGCACTGTATCGAGTCCTATATTCTAAATATACAGGGTCAAAGTCCAAAATTGGAATACTTTTTAAATCACCAGATTTTAAAACATTCACCTTTTATATAAACATTTTAATAAAAAAGTTTAATGTTACTTAAGAAAGGTGTTATAATAAAAATAAATGACATTGACATGTTTCGGAACCGTCAAATAAGTTCCATAATCATAATATAAATGAAACTAAAATTTCAAAATATTTCACGGACAATACAAATGACACACGACAATGAGATATAAATAACAAAACACACAAAAAACACGCTCTCTATTGTAAAAAATTAAAATAAAATATAGACCATGATCTAAAATATAAATAAAAATAGAATTTCAAAATATTTCACGGTCACTACAAATGACACGCGACAAAGAGATATCAGTTACAAAAAACACAAAAAACACGCGTTCTATTGTAAAATATTAAATTAAAATATAGACCATGATCAAAAAAAATTTCCAACATGGTTCATCCCATTCAAGCTCTTACGAGGAATTTATTCATTAATTCTAACCATAACTTAGGAATAATAAAAGAAGCATTATCATTGCAAACCAGATTTTTACGCATATAAATTTCAATGGACTTTCTTATAATAGATTTTCGACAACAATTTCATATATAAAATTGAAATTTATGTGCGTAAAAATCTGTCTTGCAATGATAACGTTTCTTTTATTATTCCTAAGTTATGGTTAGAATTAATGAATAAATTTCTCATGAGAGCTTGAATGGGATGAACCATGTTGGAAATTCTTTTCGATCATAGTCTATATTTTAATTTAATTTTTTACAATAGAGCGCGTGTTTTTTGTGTTTTTTGTTACATATATCTCTTTGTCGCGTGTCATTTGTATTGACCGTGAAATATTTTGAAATTTTATTTTTATTTATATTTTGGATCATGGTCTGTATTTTATTTTATTTTTTTACAATAAAGCGCGTGTTTTTTGTGTGTTTTGTTATTTATATCTCATTGTCGCGTGTCATTTGTATTGTCCGTGAAATATTTTGAAATTTTATTTTTATTTATATTTTGGATCATGGTCTGTATTTTATTTTATTTTTTTACAATAAAGCGCGTGTTTTTTGTGTGTTTTGTTATTTATATCTCATTGTCGCGTGTCATTTGTATTGTCCGTGAAATATTTTGAAATTTTATTTTTATTTATATTTTGGATCATGGTCTGTATTTTATTTTATTTTTTTACAATAAAGCGCGTGTTTTTTGTGTGTTTTGTTATTTATATCTCATTGTCGCGTGTCATTTGTATTGACCGTGAAATATTTTGAAATTTTATTTTTATTTATATTTTGGATCATGGTCTGTATTTTATTTTATTTTTTTACAATAAAGCGCGTGTTTTTTGTGTGTTTTGTTATTTATATCTCATTGTCGCGTGTCATTTGTATTGTCCGTGAAATATTTTGAAATTTTATTTTTATTTATATTATGATTATGGAACTTATTTGACGGTTCCGAAACATGTCAATGTCCTTTATTTTTATTATAACACCTTTCTTAAGTAAAATTAAAAATTGTTATTAAAATGGAATACTTTTGTTGCCACGATGAGAAAAAAAAATAACAAAAACTTTAAAAATAATAATAATTTGAAAACAAATTGCGATAAAGATTTCAAACGAATTTCATTTTAAAGTGCATTTTTTTCTCTACGCAACGGTGTAAAAATTTAAAATGAACGATGTGAAGAAATTTGAAAAATTGTGAGACTGAAATTTCATTTAAAATTTGTTTGTGATGGGTTCAGGAATATTGATGTTTAATCCATGTCGTACGTAGTATGAGGCGTTCAAAAGTCAGTCTGATTAACTCCATCAAATAAAACTGCATATTTTAAACAGCTAAAATTGTATATCAATAAACTGATGTTTATTTTCTTATTATTTTTTTATCATTGTTCTAGGAATATTAATGTTTAATGCACGGCGTGCGTAATATATGACTCATTATGATCATCCGAAAAATGATGGTTATTATTATTATTAATTTAAATATAGAATTTTTTTAATAATCTTGATAAAAATATCATTTTCCAAATAGTCGTTGTAACTTGTTAACTTACAATTTTGTTATTGTTTTTTTCTTTTTTACATTACCTACAGTCCTGGAGATGGTAACATCAAAAGCTCCGCCATCTCGGAATTGAAGAAAAATAATCCAAATGGATACACTGTTAAAAGTGAAGGTGACAAACCGGTGCCATTTGGGACCCGGAGGTGAAAAGGTCCTAGGGTCCATTGGAACCCAGGGCATTTGGAACCCTAGGGCGCCATAGGGGCTTGGATATGTGGTTGCAGTGCCGACAGGTCTCTTACTGGGTGATTGGAACTAAATAAGGTGCCATGCACTTCGTATTGGCAGCAATGTGGCACCTCATCGAGTGACTGGAACTATGCGCATGCGCTGTGACGTGTGTCTTTCTGTTTTCTGTGACGGCAAGTAAAATCTATGGCTATGAGCTAATGAAGGTGAGCTCGATGATCGAGAGGTTTGAACGCTGAGCTTGTAATCAGACGTTGTGAGTTCGAATCCTTCGACGGCCAAAAGTCGGTTTGTATATTTCTTATTTTTTTATTATTGGACACTCTGGATTAAGGGTGCCATCTTTTCACCCTAATTAAAGGTGCCATTCTGGCTCCTTTAGGGGTGTCACCAGAGAGACAAGCCTTTCACCCCTAAAAGGTGCAATGTGTCACCATTAGTTTTAACAGTGTAGTTGCAGGGCTGCGGAGTTGGAGTCGAAGTCGTGGAGTCAGACCCATTTTTCAGCAAAAAAGGCCGGAGTCGGAATCGCTAAAAAAAAACAACCGACTCAGACTTCACCCTTTTTTGTTAGTCAATTTGAAATGAAATTAAACCAATTATATGTTATTTTAAATCCATAAAAGCAATTATTATTGTTAGCTTTGGATTACATCGATCTACCCCAAGTTAAAGATTCCCAATATACTGCCGGTATACATCCTAGATGAAAACTAATATATTAAATAAAAACTCTAATAGATCTCGAATTATTTTCGAAATAGTAAAATTTACATCTTTATTTTTTTCCTCTTTTCCATCAAACTTTTTCTGCCCTGAAGGGCATGAGTTAACATCAAAGTTATAAAATTCTTAACTTTTTTAAGTCCAAGAATTCGAAATACTAAAATTTCAGTTTTTTTTTCTTTATATTCGATGGCAAGATTTTTCGAATTTGAGGAACGCGAAATTGAAAAATTAGTAATAAGGAATATATTTTGTTTTGCTTTTTCCATTCAAAGCTCTAAAAATTGAATTAATACCGAAAAAGTGAAATTTTCGTCTTATTGTCCTCGCGTTCCCTCATAATTTTAAGCGACAGTAACACTGGTATATTAGTCAACCCGAAATCGCAGACGAAAATTTTTGGAGTCTTTTGACGTCTCTACATTTCACGACATCACAATGTCGTGAAATGTACTAAAAAATTTCCATTACTTTCAGTTTTAACACAAACCAAGTATTTATGTCTGGTAGGTGAATGATAAATTTAGGGATAAAGACATCAGATTTTTCAATTGATAAATCATATGTTTAATTATAAAGACACCAGATACTCATAAGCGTAACAGTATCCTAAAGCTGCTTGCTGCATAGATCCAGGAAGAACACACTAAACATAAAAAAATTTCTGTAATATAAAAGGAATGAGGTGAGATCTTTTTTCCAGGAAATATATATATATAAAATACATAAGAAGTATATTTCCGTTTGAAGAAAACAAATTTTATCGCAAATGTGTCAACCGTAAATTTAATAATCTGTATTCAATAGATTATTCTGATTGATTTTTCTAGTAGTCCTATTCGACGATACTTCGGATAACATGCTTGAAGCTCACAAACCTAACCGAATTTTCAAAAGAAGATTAGAAACAAACATATAATCTCGGTTACATATCTGCTATGAACTGCCAGATAGATTAAAAAAATATTTAAAATCTAGAAAGCAATACCCATTTAAAATGGAATTTAGTTTTTTATGACGACCGATTATCTGTGCATACATAAGCCCGATGGGGAGGACCTTCCATGGGGATTTTCTAAGGGAAACTAACCTGTATTTGCGCAAGTATATCCAATGTTCGAAGAAAACCACGGGAAACTCCGAACGATTAGACGACAGCTTGTGACCTCTAAACTGGTAGACGGCAGGTGCTGGATTCGAACCCAATCGTGGAAATCGGCCTAACCGTTAGGAGTTTTCGAGGTTTTCTTCTAACCTTGCGTAGATACGGGTTAGGTTCCCATAAAAAGACCCCCGCGAAGGGCACTCCCACCTCCCTGGGCCTATATCCCTCAAATATTTAATCGGACGACACAAATTAAACCAAACCGAACAATTAGACGATGGGCGCCATTGGGTTCGAATCCCATCTAGCAGTTTCGGGAGAAGAACCTCTTAACCTCTGATGGAGCCAATGAAATTTGGAATAAAAAAATATTTCTAAGCAAATTCTTGAAATTAATATTTATTTTTTTTTCCTTTCTCTTTTGGAATCAATGTATAGTTTAACTCTTTGT
The DNA here is from genome assembly GCA_964019185.1 of Maratus speculifer. Classification (NCBI taxonomy): domain Eukaryota; kingdom Metazoa; phylum Arthropoda; class Arachnida; order Araneae; family Salticidae; genus Maratus; species Maratus speculifer. The sequence goes on along the minus strand of OZ025291.1, from coordinate 320,010,651 downwards.
TTTAACAACATGTGACTCACCATATATTATAAGTTATCCGGTAACAAATGCTAAACTGAAAAGTTAATTTAAAAGCAATTTCCTTAAAAATACTTTAAAAAGAATTATCGCTTACCAAATGGGAAGAATAAAAAAATATTTAAGCATACTTTATCTTGAATATATTCTAGCTTCAGTATAATTTAATACATATAAAAGAAAAGTAGAATAAATGAAAGAATACCAAAATACTTAGACAAATAAAAATGCCAAAAAGAATTTTTATTCCTTTTATTAGAAATATTTTAAAATCAGAATAGTTCATATGTAATCCTACAGCACTCCGAATAAAGATTCACTGAACTTGCACTAATATAAAAACTCTTTTTCCAATAGATATTGACAGTTCATCTACATATCAAATGAAATAGAAATTTTTTTACTTTCTTCTGTCTTTACAAGAAGAAAATATTGGATTCGTGAAAATTTTTTTAATCCGATTTTTGTCGAATTGACAAGCTTTAGGAGCCAGAGAACCCGAAAAACATGTTTCTACAAATTATCTGTGAGTCTGTCATTCTATCTGTATGTGACAAAAATTTGTGGGCGCTCTATCTCAAGAACTAATGCACGGAATTTCACAAAACTATAAATTATGTTAGACCTTGCTATAAACTGGATCTGGTTAGTTTTTGGTACATATCGCTCAACAGATGTGGCGGGTATGCTGCATTATTCACAATTTCTACAATACCCATATGTTAAGATTAAACGCATGGATTTTCAACTTTAGCTTTAGTTAGTACTTGATATAAAATGGTGCTGATTATGTTTTCTTCAAATCGCTCAGCATGTGGCGCACCGATGGTGCATTATTCAGGAATTTCGCAATAGCTCTATCTCAAGAAGTAATGCATGAAATTTTCTAAAACTTTAGCTTCAGTTAGTCTCTGATATAGTTTAGCCTTGTTTAGTTTATGATGTAAATTGCCTTATAAAGGGCACTGTTATGCTGTATTTTTCTCGTTTTCACAATAAATGTATCTCAACAACTAATGCATGGATTTCATCAAACTTTAGATTCAGTTAGCACCTGATAAAAAATTGATCCTGATTAGTTTTGGTGTACATCACACAACATGTGTCGCTGTCATGTAGTTTATTTATTTATTTATTTAAGATTTTGCAAAAGCTCTATCTTAAAAACTAATGCACGGATTTTCATCAATCTTCAGATTCTGTTATAAGTTGACATAAGTAGTTGCTCACTAGATTTTGGTTTACCTCACTGGTGGCACTACCATGCTGCATTTTTCGGGAAGCATAGAAGAAAGTTTTGGGATTACCACATCTGACTATTAACTGAATAAAGAAGCTTCATCTTAAAAGTAAAAAAATTTAATTTAAACGCTTTGATTTTGCATAATTTGTAATTTTTCAGTATTTCTCATCTGCATTTAATAAAAGATTAAACAACTGTAGTATTATAAAAAGAAATAAATTATTATATAAGAAAAAAAATGTCGATTACAATACTTCCTTCTATTGAAGATAGAAGAAAGTAAAGATGAAAAAAATATTTAGTTAAAATATATTAACTTTTAAAATAACCCTTTATGTTTTGGGACACATTTTTCATAAACGATATTATCAATAAATTAAACACCCAACGCATCCATCACATTACGTTTTATCCTTAGCAATTTATTCAAATTTTTGTTTATTTTGGGTGTTTTACTCCGCATTTATTCAGATAGTGCATTCTAAAGTACTTTAAAATAAAATTTATAAAATTGCCTTTTTTTTATTTTTCCTGTTTTCATTTTCAATTGATGTACGGTGTAACATTTTTCTTTAAAATTTACTTTTAAAACTCTCCTGTAAAAGTTTCTAAAAATGAAAAAAGATCTTTTTTGTAAGTAAAAGCACTTTTATTCGAAATGTTCCAGAAAGTTTTATCAATCACCAGATGCGCTTAATAAAAGGGAAATCGGATATTTTATCTTAAATTTATTCACTCTTCAGAATAATTCAATAAATACAAAAGAAAAGTAAAACAAATGAAACAATCCAGAATTGTTAACCAAATAAAAAAACCGGAAACCTTTTATTCTCTTTCAGAAAAGTTTGAAAATCAGAATTTTTAATGCATACTTTACACATTTTACAACACTTAAAATACAGATTGGTTGAGCATTCATTTTTCTACAGCGTTCGTAATTCTAAATTTAAAGACGAAAAATATTAACCAGATTACAAGTTTTCATGTTTTAAAACTATCTATTTATATTATAGTCGCACTGTATCGAGTCCTATATTCTTAATATACAGGGTCATCGAAAAAAGTGTCTCTGATTTCGAACCATTTATGAATTTATTTTTACATCGTTACGTCGTTACATTGGAAAAATCTGTAAGGTTTTAACTATTTCGAAAAATAGTTGTTGTTCTCTGTAGAGAGTTGGGAAATCTGAAGTATATCTGAATGTTTTTATTGGTTCAATTCCGCAACTTTATTCATTTTATTTGTTGTCTGATTGGTCCAAATTAATGTCCAAAAAATGGAATATTTATGTTTTTTATTTTATTCGTTTTCTGATTGCTCACTGTTTAAAGTCCAAAATTGGAATACTTTTGTTGCCACAATGAGAAAAAAAAAAAACTTTAAAAATAATAATAATAATTTGAAAACAAATTGCGATAAAGATTTCAAACGAATTTCATTTTAAAGTGCATTTTTTTCTCTACGCAACGGTGTAAAAATTTAAAATGAACGATGTTAAGAAATTTGAAAAATTGTGAGACTGAAATTTCATTTAAAATTTGTTTGTGATGGGTTCAGGAATATTGATGTTTAATCCATGTCGTACGTAGTATGAGGCGTTCAAAAGTCAGTCTGATTAACTCCATCAAATAAAACTGCATATTTTAAACAGCTAAAATTGTATATCAATAAACTGATGTTTATTTTCTTATTATTTTTTTATTATTGTTCTAGGAATATTAATGTTTAATGCACGGCGTGCGTAATATATGACTCATTATGATCATCCGAAAAATGATGGTTATTATTATTATTAATTTAAATATAGAATTTTTTTAATAATCTTGATAAAAATATCATTTTCCAAATAGTCGTTGTAACCTGTTAACTTACAATTTTGTTATTGTTTTTTTCTTTTTTACATTACCTACAGTCCTGGAGATGGTAACATCAAAAGCTCCGCCATCTCGGAATTGAAGAAAAATAATCCAAATGAATACACTGTTAAAAGTGAAGGTGACAAACCGGTGCCATTTGGGACCCGGAGGTGAAAAGGCCCTAGGGTCCATTGGAACCCGGGGCATTTGGAACCCTAGGGCGCCATAGGGGCTTGGATATGTGGTTGCAGTGCCGACAGGTCTCTTACTGGGTGATTGGAATTAAATAAGGTGCCATGCATTTCGTATTGGCAGCAATGTGGCACCTCATCGAGGGACTGGAACTATGCGCATGCGCTGTGACGTGTGTCTTTCTGTTTTCTGTGACGGCAAGTAAAATCTATGGCTATGAGCTAATGAAGGTGAGCTCGATGATCGAGCGGTTTGAACGCTGAGCTTGTAATCAGACGTTGTGAGTTCGAATCCTTCGACGGCCAAAAGTCGGTTTGTATATTTCTTATTTTTTTATTATTGGACACTCTGGATTAAGGGTGCCATCTTTACACCCTAATTAAAGGTGCCATTCTGGCTCCTTTAGGGGTGTCACCAGAGAGACAAGCCTTTCACCCCTAAAAAGTGCAATGTGTCACCATTAGTTTTAACAGTGTAGTTGCAGGGCTGCGGAGTTGGAGTCGAAGTCGTGGAGTCAGACCCATTTTTCAGCAAAAAAGGCCGGAGTCGGAATCGCTAAAGAAAAACAACCGACTCAGACTTCACCCTTTTTTGTTAGCCAATTTGAAATGAAATTAAACCAATTATATGTTATTTTAAATCCATAAAAGCAATTATTATTGTTAGCTTTGGATTACATCGATCTACCCCAAGTTAAAGATTCCCAATATACTGCCGGTATACATCCTAGATGAAAACTAATCCTTCTATAGTAAAAAAAAACTAGCCTTAAAAGGAATGACTCCTGGAATGATGCTGATGTGGAAGATTTCCGGAACTAACGAATCCGGGTTTTCCACTCCTTCCATGAGTCGAATAGACCAATCAGGAAAGGGCTCCGTCTATGCATCGCCATATGGGTTACCATAAAGAGAGGAAAGGTTACCATCGCCAACAATCGCCAAGTTTGTCGCCAACTTGGCGATATATCGCCAAATTTGGCGACCAAAATTAGTTGTCAAAAGTGACGCCAACTTGGCGATAACTGTAATATTTCGCCAAATTTTTAATTTCTTTACAACACCAGTCGTTTGATACATCATTTGAGAGGTTTGCAACTGCTTATTCATATAATGGATGTATTGTGTGTTATCCCCCATTCTGCTCCCCAGGGGGGACACATTTTTATTTTCTTTACAACACCAGTCGTGTTACACAAGATTTGAAAGGTCTGCAACTGCTTATTCATATTATGGATGTCTTGTGTGTCACCCCCACACTCTGCTCTCCCCAGGGGGGGGGGGGGGAGGGCGGTCACATTTTTAATTTCTTTACAACACCAGTTGAGTGACACATCATTTGAAAGGTCTGCAACTGCTTATTCATATTATGGATGTGTTGTGTGTCATCCCCCACTCTGCCCCCCAGGGGGGCATATTTGTAATTTCTTTACAACATCAATTGTGTGACACATCATTTGAAAGGTCTGCAACTGCTTATTCATACCATGGGTTATTGGCGAGCGCAGCAAGCAGGAGTAGAGAATAATTTGGAATCGCGAAGCGATTACGCGGGGGGTTGGCGAGCATAGCGAGCAGGGGGGCGGGGCCCCCCTAGTATATTAAATAAAAACTCTAATAGATCTCGAATTATTTTCGAAATAGTAAAATTTTCATCTTTATTTTTTTCCTCTTTTCCATCAAACTTTTTCTGCCCTGAAGGGCATGAGTTAACATCGAAGTTATAAAATTCTTAACTTTTTTAAGTCCAAGAATTCGAAATACTAAAATTTCAGTTTTTTTTTCTTTATATTCGATGGCAAGATTTTTCGAATTTGAGGAACGCGAAATTGAAAAATTAGTAAAACGGAATATATTTTGTTTTGCTTTTTCCATTCAAAGCTCTAAAAATTGAATTAATACCGAAATAGTGAAATTTTCGTCTTATTGTGCATCGCGTTCCCTCATAATTTTAAGCGACAGTAATACTGATATATTACTCAACCCGGAGTCGCAGACGAAAATTTTTGGAGTCTGGGTTTGAATACGTTTCACGACATCATAATGCCGTGAAACGTACTAAAAAATTTCCATTATTTACAGTTTTGGCACAAACCAAGTATTTATGTCTGGTAGGTGAATGATAAATTTAGCGATAAAGACGCCAGATTTTTCAATTGATAAATCAAATGTTTAATTATAAAGACACCAGATACTCATAAGCATAACAGTATCCTAAAGCTGCTTGCTGCATAGATCCAGCAAGAACACTCTACCAAAGAATTCTATAATATAAAAGGAATGAGGTGAGATTTTTTTTTCCAGGAAATAAATATATATATATATATATATACATAAAAAGTATATTTCCGTTTGAAGAAAACAAATTTTATCGTAAGTGTGTCAACCGTAAATTTAATAATCTGTATTCAATAGATTATTCTGATTGACTTTTCTAGTAGTCCTATTCGACATTACTTCGGATAACATGCTTGAAGATAACAAACCTAACCGAATTTTTAAGAGAAGATTAGCAACAAACATATAATCTCGGTTACATATCTGCTATGAATTACCAGATAGATTTTAAAAAATATTTAAAATCTAGAAAGCAATACTCTTTTAAAATGAAATTTAGTTTTTTTTTTTTTTTTTTTTTTTTTTTTTTTTATGACGACCGAATATTTGCGCATATATAAGCTCGATGGGGATGAGCCTCTGAGCTTATATATGCGAGCTTATATATCCCCCAGGATTTTCTGAGGGAAACTAACCTGTATTTGCGCAAGTATATCCAATGTTCGAAGAAAACCACGGGAAACTCCGAACGATTAGACGAGAGCTTGTGACCTCTCAACTGGTAGACGGCAAGTGCTGGATTCGAACACAATCGTGGCCATCGGCCTAACCGTTCGGAGTTTTCGTGGTTTTTTTCGAACCTTGCTTAAATACGGGTTAGGTTCCCATAGAAAGACCCCCCACGAAGGGCACTCCCACCTCCCTGGTCCTATATCCCTCAAATAGATAATCGGCCGACACAAAATAAACCAAACCGAACGATTAGACGATGGGCGCCATTGGGTTCGAACCCAGTACCTCCCATCTAGCAGTTTCGGCAGAAGAACCTCTTAACTTCTGATGGGGCCAATGGAATTTGAAATAAAAAATTATTTCTATGCAAATTTTTTAAATTAACATCTATTTTTTTCCCTTTCTCTTTTGTAATCAATGTATAGTTTAACTCTTTGTTTTAACAACAGGTGACTCGATATATATTATAAGTTATCCCGTAACAAATGCTAAACTGAAAAGTTAATTTAAAAGCAATTTCCTTAAAAATACTTTTAAAAGTTTTATCGCTTACCAAATGGGAGGAATAAAAAAAATATTTAAGGATATTTTATCTCTAATATATTCTACCTTCAGTATAATTTAATACATATAAAAACAAAGTAGAATAAATGAAAGAATACAAAAATACTTAGACAAATAAAAATGCCAAAAAGAACTTTTTTTCCTTTTATTAGAAATATTTTAAAATCAGAATAGTTCATATGTAATCCTACAGCACTCCGAATAAAGATTCACTGAACTTGCACTTTTCTAAAAACTCTCTTTCCAATAGATATTGACAGTTCATCTACATATCAAATGAAATAGAAAATTTTTTACTTTCTTCTGTCTTTACAAGAAGAAAATATTGGATTCGTGAAAATTTTTTTAATCCGGTTTTTGTCGAATTGACAAGCTTTAGGGGCCAGAGTACCCGAAAAAAATGTTTCTACAAATTATCTGTGAGTCTGTCATTCTATTTGTATGTGACAAAAATTTGTGGGCGCTCTATCTCAAGAACTAATGCACGGAATTTCACAAAACTATAAATTATGTTAGACCTTGCTATAAACTGGATCTGGTTAGTTTTTGGTATATATCGCTCAACAGGTGTCGTGGGTATGCTGCATTATTCACAATTTCCGCAATAGCCATATGTTAAGAACTAGTGCATGGATTTTCAACTTTAGCTTTAGTTAGTACTTGATATAAAATGGTGCTGATTATGTTTTCTTCAAATCGCTCAGCATGTGGCGTGCCGATGGTGATTATTCATGAATTTCGCAATAGCTCTATCTCAAGAAGTAATGCATGAAATTTTCTAAAACTTTAGCTTCAGTTAGTCTCTGATATAGATTAGCCTTGTTTAGTTTATGATGTAAATTGCCTTATAAATTGCACTGTTATGCTACATTTTTCACGTTTTCACAATAAATGTATCTCAACAACTAATGCATGGATTTCATCAAACTTTAGATTCAGTTAGCACCTGATAAAAAATTGATCCTGATTAGTTTTGGTGTACATCACACAACATGTGTCGCTGTCATGTAGTTTATTTATTTGTTTATTTATTTATTTAAGATTTTGCAAAAGCTCTGTCTCAAAAACTAATGCACGGACTTTCATCAAACTTCAGATTCTGTTATAAGTTGACATAAGTAGTTGCTCACTAGATTTTGGTTTAAACCATCTCACCGGTGGCACTACCATGCTGCATTTTTCGGGATGTATTAACATGCATAAGATAGAAGAAAGTTTTGGGATTGCCACATCTGACTATTAATTGAATAAAGAAGCTTCATCTTAAAAATAAAAAAATTTAATTTAAACGCTTTGATTTTGCATAATTTGTAATTTTTCGATATTTTTCATCTGCATTTAATAAAAGATTAAACAAATAAAGTATTATAAAAAGAAATAAATTATTATGTAAGAAAAAAATTTCGATTTCCAAAACATTATAAAAATTGATTTTTTAGTGGAATTCCTGTTTGCAATCTGTTAAATTATTTTCATTGTTTATTTATTTATGAATTAAAAACTTAATCATTTCAGTGCATTACTTCTGAATTATTATTAGATTAATTGTCAACTTTACATATTTATGGTTGCATTTTTAGCTGCAGAATTGCTTATTGCTTTTAACTACTGACTAAATAATCATTTATTATTTATGATAAAAATAACCCGATCATGAATAAAAATCCTTTGTTCCCTTTCCAGAAGATTATCATTTTCTGATTCATTGTTGTATGTTTTTAGTCTAACTCTTAACTGGTTTGACAAAAATTGTCACATAAATACTGTGAGCGGTCTGTCACATCGCGCTTAATCTAAGGATGAATAAATTATTACACTAGCTCTCAGAATATTACTTATGTATTAAACTTTATATAAAAGACTATTATGAATAAAATTCAGCTATTCAAAAGTCTCTAGAGGTAGTAATAAGGCTTCAAACAAAACAAAATTTGACCAGTATCTATATTTAAACTGAAAATTGCAAATTAAACTGTGAAACTTGAAAAAACTCAGCGGTCTCTGAGACCGCTATCAGCAGTTAAGGGCTAAGTTGAAATTAGTTATGACTCGCTACCGAGTTTTTCTCAACTAAACAGAATTATTAAGTTTTAGTTGGATCGGAATTAAGGTTGGTTGGTTGGTTGGTTGATTGATTTTTGACGCCCGATTATCTGCGCTAGGGATATAGGACCAAGGGGGAGTGCCCTTCGTGGGGGTCTTTCTAAGGGAACCTAACCCGTATTTACGCAAGGTTCGAAGAAAACCACGAAAACTCCGAACGGTTAGGCCGACAGCCGCGATTGGGTTCGAACCCAGCACCTGCCGTCTACCAGTTGAGAGGTCCGAACCTCTCGGCCACTGGTGGGGCTGGAATTAGGGAAGATGCCGCATTATCATTAATCACTATTATACATTAATATTATTCTTATTGTTAGTAAGATGTTTTGTGCCTTATTTTGTGTATTACAAACAGTTTTTAGATATTACAGTTTTTCATTATCACTACATTCATTTGCTTAAAAATTTTTATCACATCTAAATAATGTATTTAAAGTTGATGTATATAGATGTGTATAGATTTTATATGACGGATTTAAGCATGTAAGATTTATATTAGTATATAATATGTATGAAATCATATAGGATGGATGTAAATATATAATTTGCTATGTGTAAGCATACAAGACCAACTTCCACAAGAAAAGTTTAAAAATTGTACTGGATATACTGTCTTGCCGATCTATGCCGCAACACAATTGCTGGCACATTCTCGTGATTCGAAAGAACTGTTTCTGTTATTTAACAAAATTCCCCTTCTTTGACTATAAGCTTCCAATAAATTGAGTGTAGATTTGGCGATTTCAGAAAAAAAGGGCTTACTTAAAAATTTTGTTTTTGAAACGATAAAATGGTTGTAGCACTGTTGCCAGAACACAACCATGATTTGATGAAATGTTTTTGTTATATGACAAAACTTCCATTTTTTGACTATAGGATTTCGAGAAATTTCAAGCCTAAATTCTCGAAACTTCTGCTATTCTGAAAAAAAACTAGTCGTTGGGGGCCACCGTAATACTTACCCATCATGGATATGTATATGAAAATAAAACATGTGAAAACTATTTATACAATGCATTGCAATTCATAAACAAAGTTTAAGTATTGTTAATATACATAGTAATGCTATATTAAAGAACTGCTGATGTACCAATTTCGACAAATTATATAAAACGCCAAACTACTCAAGTAGTACCGAATTGCGTAAAAGAAACATCCGTATAACTCCAAAAATAATAATTCTATTAACTAACAATTAACTGCGTCGGATTAAACGTCTCATTTCCAATTAAAATATACCTCTGAATTGAAATTTGAATGAAATACAGGGTCATGAAAAATCGAAGAATGCGGAAAACAGGATTACAAATATCTCGGCAACTAATAATCCGATCGACTTTGTTTCATATGCAAAATGTGTGTTATTTTATTGCCTTTTACGTCCATTCCTTAGAACAAAAAAATTCGAAAATTTTTATATACCTTTCATCAGAACGAATTTTTCGAGAGTCCGAAAAAAATAGTTCCGGATAATCGAGGTTGCTGATATTAAATAGGCGTCGTCCCACTCTTACATACTAACTACATACAAAATTTCAAGTCTCTATCTCAATTTGTTCGGGAGATAGAGCGTTTACAGACAGACAGACAGACGGACGGCAATTTTTTTTTTTTCTAAAAATATGTTTTTCGGAATCTCCACTATCTAAAACGTGTAAATCTGTCAAAAAAAATTCGATTTTCAAAACGATTGCAAGACTTACCCTATACTACGTATGATGGGTAAGTAAAAATGGTTACACGTAAAACTTCCATTGCTAAAACGGTGAAGTGCTTGCAGCCCATTTACCGGAACACTATCTCCTGTGATTTGACAAAAATGCAACTCGGAGTACAGGTCTGCATGGGCCCGGGCAGGGCCAGATTCTATTATCGTATAAATCGTGTTCAATGGATCGTGTTCAATAATGGAAGAATATATGCATGACGATAATTTGCGATACGAATATCGTATATGCTTTTGGAGTTTGTTTTTTTTACTTTATTGCATTTTTTATTAGATTGTATGATGATGTCTGTCTCTTAAGGGTGTTCTCAACAAGCGCAAAACGTTTTGACAAATTTACAAATTCATTTTTTTAACAGAAAGGTATAAAATTGGAATGGCTGACAATAGAAGCAATTTCGAATCAAACTTAGTTTTCCAATTAATGATAATTAAATTTCCTATCCAGTTCTAAGCTATTTGGATCACATGATCACCCGTTTTTCTCCTTCATTTCGACCGGTTTTTCTGCTTTCGTCGCGAAATGTGCTTAAAAACGTCAACTTTGAAGGCTTGTTGTAAAAGATCTATTGTGTGTGTGTTTTTTTTTTTGTTTTTTTTTTAAACAGAAAATTGAATGCAATTAGACAGCTTCTGAATAATAATACCAGCTATTTTCATGCATTTCCGAACAAAAATAAAATAAAGCATATGTCACAAAGTTGACCTTTTTTATTTATCAGCGGCCGAGATCTCCCCTCCGCATTGTTAAGTATATGGGCGTTTGATGCATTCTTATATTCAAAAAAACTTTTTCATGGAATTAATATTTTTAAGTTCTTTTTTCAATATTCTCTTCTTAAAGGTTGTCATTTTTTTTCTTTGTTGCCAAAATACATTTCTAAAATTTATGCCCGATTTAATATTTTATGTTTTAAATACTGACAAATTGAAACGAAAATTTTAACACTTCATGTAAAATTATATATAAATTTTAGAAATATTTTGAAAATTAAAGAAAAAAAAGACATCCTTTAAGATGAGAACACTGATAAAAAGAATATTGCCCAGTTAAACTGATGGCATTGAGCTCACAGGCTACAAATACTAATTGTACATTACAGCCTTATATTTTCAAGGATTAATTCCGTTCGAAAAAAATATTAAAGGGGGGGAAACAGCTCCCACTTTCCCCTTTTTATAGTTAATTACTAACCCCCCCTTTTAAACTAATCAGGGACATTCTTTATCATATAAAAAATTTATATCCAAAATGCAGAGCAAATCTGAAAATTCTTAATAAAAACCCATCTGTATAATTTAAGAGGAGTTATCTCCCTCTTTTATACTTAACCATTAAACTTCCAAAACTATTCAGAGATTTGAACGAAATCTAATAATTCTGTATGAAAAACCCATTTATATAAATTAAGAGGAGGGCCATTGGAACCCTCGTTCCCCCCGTTTATAGTGATCCAATGAACACCTAATACCAATCACGGAGGCGCCTCATAAAAATTTTGAACGAAAACTGATAATTCTGCATGAAAAACACATTTATATCAATTAAGGGCAGGGGCATGAGCCCCCCGTTCCCCCTCTTATATATATCGAATGAACTCCAAAAACCAACCAGGGAAGCGCCTTATCAAGATATACCTATATACAAAATTTCAAGTCGATCGGTTATTTTTATCATGAGTTATCGCGTTACGCACGTACATACAGAACGGGCGGGCACATAAGCTCTCAGGCTATTACAGCCTGTGAGCTAAAAAAGAAATTCAAAATATTGATTTACTGAGGAGGTATTTTGATTATAAAAATGCATCAAACGCCCATAGACTAACATTACCGAGGGGATTACGGCGGCTGAGTGGCTAGCACTTTTAAAGGCCTGTTGTGAAAAATGTCGTCATAAAATTTATTACAGCTATCATTGTACAGTAAAACAATACAACTATATATTGCATAGTAATACAACAAGTAAAGGGCTTTTCCAAATATTCATTGGGATTATTGTAAAAAATTAATTTAAATATGTTTAAATAGCAAAACGATTCCAATTCCACAGAGGTTACCTAAAAGCACAAAAGTATGCATAGAGATTGAATACAAAGGTGAGAATTTCATAAAACTAGTAAAAAAATGCTTGGAGCACGAATCTCATGAGCATTGTGCGCGCGGCAGCGCGCAACAATAATATGATTGAGCGATAATGCACACGGATTTTTCAATTTTTCTTTTTGCAATAACTAACTAAATACTTATCCAATTTTGATGATTTTTTTTAAATGTTCGTCTGACCAAGAAGCACAACATAGCACAAAAATTATTTTTTTTATGGCATACTGTAGGTGTACTGTAGAGTATTCTGAAAATCGGACAAAAATTTTGTGTCACAGCACTTTTCTCGAAAACCACTAAAGATAAAAACTTAATTTTTTTTTTAAACAAAAGACAAACTTTTTATCCCGAGGTAGTCATCGAGAAAACGTTATTTCTCTGGGCGGTTTTTCTGAAATTGCGTATTTTCCAAACTTGGTCATAAATGGGTATATCTAGCGTTCTATTGCAGATAGAATGTTGCGGTAAAGTTTATTTTAAAGATTTTGCGATGCTAATTAATCCTGCAAAAATTCATAGCTTTACGTTAAACAGTTTTTTTACAAGATGAAATAAAAGAATAGCAGTCATCAATCTAAGGTACTTGTGATCATCGGAGAGAAAAACCAGTTACACCATTCGATAAAGCATAAAAAAGTACAGAATGCTTTTTTTTCTCTTATTTTTAACTTAATTTTTTAACGAATTATGAATTTTTTTGAAATTTTTGACATGCTGATTTTTGTCATTTTTAAATGAATCATTTACAAAATAATTATGCACGGTGTCTAGCCCTGGTGGCTGTCAAATTTGATTTTTAATTTTAAATTAGGCAATTTTTTGCACCATGCCAAATTTATATTTTATCCATTTTTTTCATTTATTTATATTTTGTTTTTAGCACAATGGCATCAATGGCAAAAATGCCTGGCGTACCTGTCAAATATTGGGGCCCTGTACTTTAACAAAGTGTATTTATTGTAAGTATATACCGTATTTATTCTAATAGAATGCGCCCTCTAATAGAGCGCGTCTTCTAATAAAGTGCGCACCTTGGTGCTGATTGAAAAAATAAATATACGGAAACGATATAGTAGATAAGTAGAAAACGATTACTTAAATGCATTATCGAGGATTCTCATCGATCAAAATAGAGATATTCTATCAAAGCGATGGAGTGGCGATGCAGCAAAAGTTTCAATTTTGAACAATGTACCACTCCTGTAAACTATAGCGCCAAGCATATGCACACTGTTAAAAATCTGCTGCATTTTGCTGCAACGCACTCCCCTGCTTGTATAGAAAACGGTTACTTGGCCGTGAAATGGCGCTTTCCCATTGGTTGGAATAGAGATATTATATACAAGTGGTGGAGGGAGTTGCAGCAAAATGCAGCAGATTTTTAACAGTGCACTGTTAAAAATTTGACCCATTTGTTGCAGAGTCACTCCACAGCTTTTATAGAATGTCTCTTTATGGCCAATGAGAATGCTCCATAACACAGTAAAGCAATCGTTTCCTATAAAAGCGGTGGAGTACGTTTTTAATAAGTCCGTAATAAATACAAATTAAGAAAAAAAAAGAAGCATGGTTTTTGTATCAAACTTTACTCTTGCTTAAAAAAAGTTCCTGTTTTTGGCAAAAATAATGGATATTTGAAAGAAAAATCTATTCTTTGAAAGGATTTATTATTTTATTCACTTTAGTAAAAAACTGATTTTTTTTTTTTTTTTTTTTTTTTTTTTTTTTGAAAACCACCGTAGAATTTTGGCATAGAAAAACCTGTTTAAAAAATTTTTTTAATTTGTAACACCAGAGTATTAGAGTATGTAGCATTTTTTAATTTCAATACAAATAAGATTTTGTTTTCTATATATAAAATACAAAACAAGTTGTGCAGTATCCCTATGGAATATGGAAAAATAAAAGGACTAGTGAAAAATGCTCCAAGGAGCAGTGCAAAAGCAGAATATGATTTTAATTGAGCATTAAAAAGTAATGGACAAGTGCTTCTGTTAATTACTGAGCATGAGGAAGGATAAGGGATCCCTTCTTGGCTACAACTCACTTCAATGCCAACTTTGAAAAAATCATATTTGCGCTTTTTCCGTGAAAACAAATCAGTCGCAGTTACTATAAAAATGTATAGTGTAAAGACGTAACCAGTAAAGATGCAGCTTAATTAGACATAAATGTAAAGGAAGGCGACATAATGCCAGATACCTAGTTCCTGTAGGTATCACATTCATGCACTGCCACCAAGCATACCCTAAGTGTATAATTGCACAGAAAATTGATTTGTAGTATAGTGCAGAGTGAACAGTGCAGTTAACATCAGAGATGTAGTACAGGCTATACGCCGTACACCTTCTGGACTTTTTAATAGAACACCATATACCCTCTGTTTTTCAAGAAAGCTTATAGTATACACATTCTAGAATATCCCTCTGCTTAGAGCATATATCTTATGTTATTTTTATGACTACACCCCTGGTTAACATCTAAAGCACGGTGGAAAATTCTACTAAAGAACCGCAAATTTCTTTTATATGGAAAAAGCGCAAATATGATTTTTTCAAAGTTGGCATTGAAGTGAGTTGTAGCCAAGAAGGGATCCCTTATCCTTCCTCATGCTCAGTAATTAACAGAAGCACTTGTCCATTACTTTTTAATGCTCAATTAAAATCATATTCTGCTTTTGCACTGCTCCTTGGAGCATTTTTCACTAGTATTAATATGATTCACAAAAACATTGAAAAATTTAAAAAAAAATAAGTATGGGAAAAAATTGAGTTATTTAATTTTTTTTAAATCTTTTTTCATACTTTGACTTAAAATGAGTTATATATGTATTCTCGTTCTAATCTTTAACTGTTTGTTTAATAATTACGTTATAAATTTACCGGTAAAATATTTTCTAAATTGAAATTTTCCTGTTGAAAGTGAAATTATTTTGAATTAGAATAGTTCAGGAAGCTTTATCACTCGCAAGATGCGCATTATAAAAGGAAATTGAATATTTTAAATTCTAAATCACAAATTTACTCGTTTTTAAGAACAATTTAATAAATACAAAACCCAAATAAAAATGGAACGGAAGAATCCAAAATTCCCAAGTAGAAGAAAGAAAGTCGTTTTATTTAAGTCCTTCTTCAAAGAAATTTTTTGAAATTGGAATATTCAATATCCTGTATATAAACTCCAGAGCATGCTTAGCATTTTTCTAAAAGCTGCCTTTACGATAAAAACGGATAGTTCATTTGCATATCAAATCCAAGTAACATAAATTTGTTACTTTTCTTGTTGCAGAAATTTCAAAGAAAAAATCTAAAATTTAAGCATCTTGATTCTGTGAGCTTAATAAAACTTTTGGGGAAGGTTTTAATTAAAATTTTTGTAGAAGATTAAAAAAATTGATTAATTCAAAATATTTTCATTTTTTATTTTGTAAGGGATGTTCTTAACGTGGAACGTGCATAACAAAAGGAAATTGTGTATTTTAAATTTTAAATCACAAATTTATTCAGATTTAAGGACAATTTAATAAATTCAAATGCCAAATAAATCAAAAAGAATCGAAAACTGCTAAGCAAACGAAAGAAGATCCTTTTATTTAACCCCTTTTCCAAGGAAATACAGTCGGCTCTCGTTAATTCGAACTCGTCGGGACCACAAAAAATGTTCGAATTATCCGAAGTTCGAATTATGGGAAATATGAAATGAAAACATGCTTAATATGGTTCTATTACAAAGGAATTACTGTTATAGTGTTTTTTAATTTATTTCGTCTGTTATCATTAGAATATGACTTAATATTAAATTAGAATGTATAAATACATAGACTAATTAAAAGATTAGAAATAAGCAGGGTGGGAGAAAAATTTAAAGCGTCACTGAAGGACAGACGGGGCTGTAAGAAAGTGGATATCAATTGCATTGTATTATACGTCTACTCGATCGAATCAATTTTCACAAAAATCAAAGAAAGAAAGTCATTCAAATGATCTGAAATCCATGAGAAAGAAAAGAAAAGAAAAAATCTGAATTCTCCTTAGTTCGAATTAAACGAAGTCGAGAGAAAATGAGTTCAAATTAAGGAAAATTTTTAACGTTATTCTGCCATTGAAAATTTCGGGACTTCATGTTTAGTTCGAATTAAGCGAAGATTCGAATTGTCCGATTTCGAATTAATGAGAGTCGACTGTATTCTGAATGGAATATTCAACATTCTATCTCTAGAGTACTCATACTCTAGAGTACTCAAGATAGAGATAGGCGAAAATTGCACTTTTCTAAAAGTTGCTTTTACGATAAAAATTGATAATTCTTCTGCATATCAAATGAAAATTTTAAAAAATGATATTTGTCTTATTATCAGAAAAATCTCTTAATTTCAGAAGTTTCAAAGTAAAAAATTAAAACTTAAACATATTGATTCCACATACTTCATTAAACTTTTGAGGAATATTTTTCGTTATAATTTCCGTAGAAGGATTAAAAAAATTAATTAATACAAAATATTTTTGTATTCGATTTCGTAAAAAGTATTCGTACTTTTTATTAAGAAAAATACATCACATATACTGTACTAAATTACATTTCATAAAACGCATCTTTAATTTTTGCGTTTTGGAAATGAAACAGACCACGTTTTGGTTATCATTTTCCATTCTGGTTTTCAGAGCATTCTGGATTCCAGTATTCTGGATAACTGATTCCACACTGTAATCTATATACTATTAAGATAACAAATCGCTCTGTCTGTCTGCGTGTGTGTCTTCGATAGTTAGCGAAAACCACGGCACGTACGAGGTTCAAATTTTTTGTGAAGATTGTCCAAGTCCTTTCCTAATGTACCTGACCCTTAGAATTTTAAAATTCTAATAATTAGTTGAGAAATTAATTAAAATCCTCAAATTAGAAGAGAGGAAAAGTACTCATAATTCAATAAGAGCATCGATTTTTATCAAACCACTGAATATTTCTTCGAAAACTCAAAGAAAAGGAAAAGGGTTAATGTAAATACAAGGTTGTCATGGCGATGAATGTACTAGGCTTTTTAATAAAGGGCTGTATTTTAAGTTCTTCTGGGCCTAAAAACTCAAAAATTAGACAGCTACATGCAGAAAAAATTCCCCTTTCAGAAATTCTAAAAATTATTTTCATACTCCTGTGAATAGTTGAAAAATCCGTAAAAATCCATTTATAAAATCTCATTTTATTTCCATTCAAAGAAACAGAATTCCGATAAATCTTTCTGAACGAGAGCAAGTGTTTTGGAGTGGAGACAGTTGGGCGTCAGATAGTAGTGGCATTTTTAGATGACCTGTAAATATTTTCAAATGTTAAATTTATAAATTTAATTTTTATCAATTCAGATGAAGAATTTTTCGCTGATTTTAAGTATGTAAATTTCTTCGTAGTCCCTCAATTACAACCTTTTATATTAATTATTAATTCGTTACTTGGATCCTTGGATGACTTGCTCTATTTAAAATAAGTTTTTCGAAACCACAAATGATTTTTATATTATGATTCTTTGTTACGCTGCCGAATTTTTAAAACTGCACCATTTAGAGATTTTAAAGTTATGCATCGAGCAATATCTTTAAACGCTGTTTAATAATATCTAAATTTATAAGAATCCAATTTTTTTTTAAATAAAAAAGTCGATTAAAAAAATAATTAAAATTAAAAAACAAAAAACCTCGCAAAACCTTTTGGAGCTTTCAGATAAATTATAACATAAAGTAAATATTTTAAAGAGTATCGAACATCAAATATAGGGCGAGAGGATTTTTTAGAGGGAGCGGTCAAATATTTAAAATGATACTGTTTTCTACCATTTCAAATGCTGACTTTTCACTAAGCACTGAGATAAATATTACTTATTAAATATAAAACTTGCAGATAGTTTAAAACACATAATATAGATTTTAAAGAGTAGGGGGCGTCAAATTATGTGCAGGAGGGGGAGGAGCAATTATTATTTTAAAGAGCGTGATCAAATATTTAAAACCATATTGTTTTAGATGCGAATTTTTCAGAGCTCTGGGATAAATAATACTTAGTTAATATGAAATTTTAAAAGTGTACTTACTCCTATTTTCGAATAATAATTTCATCAAATATCTTTCTTAAGTTTACAAACAGTTTTGTTAAGAAAAGACTTCGCCCCCCTGGTTCTGGAATATGAAACTAAAAGATTCCAGACCTCCCCCCCCCCCCTCCTTTTTTTTGCCGTGTGTGCGAAGCACCTCTGCTAAACGGTACTGTAGGCAGCCGGCATTCGTTTCGCATTTTTTTTCTTTGAGATTTTGTAGTACAAATTTCAGGTTTAATTAAGAATATTATTACGGGCCCGGGCAACGCCGGGTGGCTCAGATAGTACTTATTATAAATTAAGAAAACTGTATCACATATACTCTATTAAATTGCATTTCGTTAAAGCTTTATATTGAATAATTTTCACCTTTTGAACATTGCTTTTTCATCAAATTACATTTAGAAAAGAATATATATGAATGTTTCAAGATGGATATAACATAAGATGGGTATAAATATCTAAGATGGATTTTAAAAAAAAACGTAAACGTAAGATAAACGTAATATATATATATATATATATATATATGATATTTATATATGAGAACTTGCAATATGTAAATATATATAGGACAGTTGCACCATAAACTTTAACTAATAATAACACATTGCTCAGTGGTGCACAAAACAGGAATTTTAATATACATTAGTACATATTAAAATAAAATAAAATTTTCAACGTTTCGCGCCGTCTTCTGCGGGCGTCTTCAGGAAAATATGAAATGGAAGGACTACGTTTGCATCTTGTTCGAGAGATATTTCTACTAAATTAAAAATTAAATGAATTAAAATTTAAAAATGTTGCCAATTACACGTGAGTAAAAATTAAAATATTGGAAGGAAATGAAAAATTTTAAGGTTTTATGATGTTATGCCATATTTACACATATTTACATGCCACATATAGATAAAAAATCTGGTATTTATGAAATCCCCATCACTTTATCTAATAATCTTAAAAAAGTCTACATCGGCATGACAACGCGGAAACTTTTAACTAGAATTAAAGAACATCGTAGAGATATAGAACAATATAAACAGAATACTGCCCTTGCTCGCTTCTATTTGGCGAACAAGGGTTGCCATATTAATTTTGAGGAAGCCAAAATCATAGTTCCATGCAATAACCCAGTTCAAGGTAAAATAATAGAATCCATCGAAATCATAGCACGTGAAAATAAACCATGTAATGATAATTTATCCTACAATATACCAAAAATATGGCATAACATCATAAAACCTTAAAATTTTTATTTCCTTGCAATATTTTAATTTTTACTCACGTGTAATTGGCAACATTTTTAAATTTTAATTCATTTAATTTTTAATTTAGTAGAAATATCTCTCGAACAAGATGCAAACGTAGTCCTTCCATTTCATATTTTCCTGAAGACGCCCGCAGAAGACGGCGCAAAACGTTGAAAATTTTATTTTATTTTAATATGTACTAATGTATATTAAAATTCCTGTTTTGTGCACCACTGAGCAATGTGTTATTATTAGTTATTAGTTATTAGTTGCAATATGTGATCGCATATTATCCATGACATTGATTTTTTCTTCTTCTTCGTTGTTTTATTTGAGTTGCATGCTGATGTCTGTATTTAAAGGAATGGTGAGAAAAATACTGTCATAAAATTTACTATAGTTTTCATTTTAATTGGAAAGAAATAAAGAAAGATTTTTAAGGATATTTACAGGATGTTTGTGAAAAATTAATTTCAATTTGTTTAGGTGGCAAACATGGATCTTTAACATTCTTAATTCTATAGTCGTTATCTAAATGTACAGAAGCATATAGATCGATTAAATACAAAGATGAAAATTTTATGAAAATACTAAAAAAAAAAATGTTTGGGGCATGAATACCAATAATATTAACTATAATTCAAAAATTAACAATTTTTGTTCGTACTCGTAATTATGTGTAAAAAAATAGTAAACTAAGAAAAAAAATTGAGATTTTTCTTTTTCTGACCTTGGCGCAAAATAAGTTAAATATGTTTTTTTTTTCTTTTCAATCTTTAACATCTAAAATTTTTTTTCATAAATGTATTATAAATTTACCAGTACAAAATTCTAAACTGAAATTTTCCTTTTTGCAGGTAAAAACATCTTCACTTAAAATGGTTCAGAAAGTTTTATGATTCACCAGAATTTCAGAGTAAAAGAAAATTAAATAATCTAAAATTTCAATCTCAAATTTATTCAGTTTTAAAATTTGCTTAATAAATACAAAAGTCAAATAAAGAAACTGAAAGAGCCCAAAATTGCTGAGCAAATGGTAAAAGAATCTTTTATTTAACTCCTACTTCAACGGAAATATTTTGAAAATGAAATTTTCAACATTCAGTCTATAAACTCTGGAGCACTCAGGGTATTAGAAATTGACTGAAATAGCTCTTTTCTAAAAGTTACCTGTAATATAAAAATTGATAGTTCATCTGCAAATCCAATGAAATAAGAAAAGTTTGCTATTTGTTTTATTGCAGAAATTTCAAAATAAAAACTTAAAATTTAAATATTTTGATTCTGCATTCTTTATTAAACTTTTGGGGTATATTTTCGTTAAAATTTTCGTACAAGGATAAAAAAAATAAATACGAAATATTTTCGAATTCGATTTTGTAAGGAGTATCCATGCTTTTTATCAAGAAAAATGCATCACATACTCTGTATTAAATTGCATTTCATTAAAGATAAATTTTTGTATTGCATAAATTGTGTGTGTGTGTGCGTGTGTACTTTTTGAAAAATGCTTTCTCATCAAGTTACTTTTAGAAAACAAATACTTATGAGTATTTCAAGATGGATCTAAATATATAAAATGGGTGTAAATAGGTAAGATGGATTTAAAAAAAAAAAAAAAAAAAAGGAAGCGTAATATAAAAAGCACACATATATATGGCGAGAATTTGGAATATATGACCGTATATCAAACATGACATTATTTTTTTCCCTCCGTTGCAGTGGCCCCACCCACGGCCGGGAGGTTCTGACCTCTTAATTGGAAGACGGCAGGTGCTGGGTTCGAACCCACTCGCGGCTGTCGGGCTAACCGTTTAGAGTTTTCATGGTTTTCTTTGACTTTGCGTAAATACGAGCTGAGTTCCCTTAGAAAGACCCCCACGAAGGGCGCCCCCCCCTGGGCCTATATCTCTCGAGTAGATAATCGGCTAACAAAAAATAAACCAAACCAAACCCTCGTTGAATTTTTTTTTCTTTTCTAGTTTCATGTTGATGTTTGTCTTTTAAAGGCATGTTGAGAAAATGCCTTCATAAAATTTACTATAGCTATCATTTTAATTGGAAAGGAACAAATAAAGATTTTTAAGGATATTCATAGGATGATTGTGAAAAATTAATTTCAATTTGTGTAGCTAGCAAACATAAACCTTTAACGTTCCAAAGTCCATAGTCGTTATCTAAATGTGCAGAAGTATATAGATTAAATACAAAGATGAAAACTTTATGAAATTACTGAATAAATGTTTGGAGTATGAATATGAGTAATATTAGCTATAATTCACAAATTTACAATTTTCAAAGTACTCATATATACGTGTAAAAAATGGTTAACTAAGAAAAGAATTAAATTTCTTTCTTTTCTGACTTTTGCGAGAAATCATTTTAATATATTATCTCCTTTTTCACTTTAATTTTTAACATTTTCTTTAATAATTGCATTATGAATTTTCCAGTATAAATTTCTAAATTGAAATTATCCTTTTGCAAGTAAAAGCATCTTCTCTTGAAATGGTTCAAAAAGTTTTATCACTCACCAAAAGTTCATAATAAAAGAAAAGAAAATGTTTTAAAATTTTAATCTTAAATTTATTCAGCTTTAAAATTCGTTGAAATAAATACAAAAGTCAAATAAAGCAAATGAAGGAATTCGAAATTGTTGAGAAGAAAATTCTTTTATTTAACTCCTTCTTCCACGGAAATATTTTGAAATTGAAAATATTCAGCACTCAGTCTATAAACTCTAGAGTACTCAAGGTACTAGAGATAGACTGAAATTGCACTTTTGTAAAAGTTGCCTGCACGATAAAAATTGATCGTTCATCTACAAATCGAATGACATAGAAAAATTTGCTATTTGTCTTATTGGAGAATTTTCAAAATAAAAATCTAAAATTTAAACATCTTGATTATGCATGCTTCATTAAACTTTAGGTAAATATTTTTCATTAGAATTTTCGTATAAGGATTAAAAAAATAAATTAATTCAAAATATTTTCGCATGCAATTTTGTAAGTGATATTTGAAATTTTTATTTTAAAAAATGCATTTCGTATCACTCTTAAAACGAAAGAGCTGATTTGGCTTCTCATGAAAGAGCTGTAATTTTTTCGATCATAAAAGAGTTGTTTTTCAAACGATTAAATCTTCTTGATCTAAATTGGTTATTTAAATAGCTCAACTTCATTTAAATTGGTTAAAACTCGAGTTATTTCAACTCTTTTTTGAGAAGCTGCCTTTCAACACTGAGATTAGTGGATTTCAGCTCAACTTGAGCTATTTTGTGGCTGACTTTTTAGGAGAGTATATTCTGTTATATTGCATATAATAAATGACAAAATTTTATATTGTATAAATTTCAACTTATAAAAATTGCCTTGTCATCAAGTTACCTTTTAAATACAAATTTTTATGAATACTCAAAGATGGATGGAGGTGTATAAGATAAATTAAATACATTAGTTGAATTACATAAACATAAGCGTCAGAAAAACGACGTACGAGTGTGTGCTGAAAAGTTCTTGGCTTTGATTACTTATAGCTGAAGTAAGAAAAACAAAATTAAATTCATTTGAAAGTTTAAATTCTTATTATGTAACCTTAATAATATCAGGAGTTTCTAATTATTAGACTTTTTTCTGTTGCGAGTGAAAGCTGCAGAGGCCGCAAGCTAATTTCACGTCTTTGGAGTTATGAGCACTGTTCTCGCTGACGCTCGCCATTGCGCCAAATTGCGACTAAATTCTTCATCTGGCGAGTAAACAAGCGATTAGATTCGCCAAATTGCTAGTGCTCAGTTTTTGCATTTTCTTTCTTTTCTTTTTCGTTTTTTCATGTGTGTATGTTTAATATTTTTTATATATATATTTGCATAAAAACATACTTTTAATATATTTGTAGCGGATAGCTGAATTTAGATTAATAACAATCGTTGTCGCAGTTATAAAAACTTGGGTTATTTTAGAACATCTTGAGAAAAAAAAGGAGGGGAGGCGTACATTAAAGGATTAAAGATAATTTTATTAGAGCTACACGGCGAATCTATTTGGCTAATATTTTTTTCATTATCGACTGTTTTTTATTTTTAATTAGCCAAATTACTAACGTTGGTCAAATGTCAGCGAGAACACTGGTTATGAGGCGTCATGAAGGTTGCCTTACAAGAAAGGCCCCCCCAGTGGCCGAGAGGTTCTGACCTCAAACTGGTAGACGGTAGGTGCTGGGTTCGAACCCAATCGCGACCGTCGGCCTAACCGTTCGGAGTTTTCCGTGGTTTTCTTCGAACCTTGCGTAAATACGGGTTAGGTTCCCTTAGAAAGACCCCCACGGAGGGCATCCCACCCCTTAGGGCCTATATCCCATAGTGTAGATAATTGGCCGACATACATACAACAACAACAACAACAACAGCCTTACAAGAAAAGCCAGCAAAGCCATTTTAGCTGTGGAGAACTGGTTTCGGGATCTATCAAAGAACTTTTATATGACACGACTAGAAAAGCTCCGACAACAATGTATGAAGTAAATCAATTTCGTCGGATGTTGAATAAATATGTTGAATAAATTTTAATATCTTAACTCTAACAATTTTCTTTCTAGTCTAATCCAGGAACTTTTTAGCACCCCCTCATATATATGTATATGGCGATACTTCACTGTCGATTGACGATTACTTCATGAATAAGGCAATTTTAAAATTTTTAAATATTTATTAATCTTATCCGCGGTGACCTTAATCTATTTTAGACCAGAAGTCGTACATTGTGGATGATTTTTTTTATTTCTTCTTATTATTTTTTTTCGTTGAATTTTTTAAATCTTGATTGTATGATTATGTCCGTCTTTTAAAGAAATATTGAGAGAATGTTTCCATAAAATTTATTACAGTCATCAATGTATAGAAATACAACAAACAAAAGTTTTCCGGTGGTCATTCATAGAAACATAGAATGATTGTAAAAAAAAAAAAAAAAAAAAAGCTTTGATTTGTTAAGAGAACCAAACATTTACCTTTAACATTCCTAATTCAACAGTGATTACCTAAAAGTTCAGAAATATATACACCGATTAAGAACAAACATGAGAATTTTATAGAAGTAGTAAATAAAAACTTGAAGTACGAATCACAATAATCATAATAACTGAAATCCAGAAAAATTTTGAATATATACCATAATACATGCAAAAAAGATGAAAAAAAATGAGTTTTTTTTACTTTTTCTGATTTGGCTTAAAATGAGTGAAATATATTTTCTCCTTTCAATGTAAATTTTATGGCTGCTTACTTGAGGAGTCGGGGAATTAAGTCCCACATCCCCTATGTATAAGCCGTGGAGCGATATCTGTTAGATCAAATCATAACTCATAGCAGTGCACAGGGAGCTTATGAGAAAGAAATTTTTACAAAGTTGCTAAGAAAAAAGAACTTATAAAAAGAACACTGTAAAAAAAATCTGTAAAGGTACTATACTTTATCTAGGAAACTAGGATTCCAAGAACTTTTCCTGTAACGGTAACAACAAAAACTCAAGTTTTAGAATCGGTTACATGGATTTTTCCTGTTATCGTTACATGAAAAGTTCTTGGAATCCCAGTTTCCTAGAAAATGTTGAGTACCTTTACAGATTTTTTTTTACAGTGAAGAAAATGTTAAAATTAATTTTAAGGACAGCAATACAAAAGCAATATATATTTTTGTATTTTTATAAAATTTTATGTATTTTTATAACATTTTTTTTCTATGTTTAAAGTTTAAAAATTTTTATAAAATATTTATACTATAAATTTACCGGTAGAATATTTCTAAATTAAAATATTTCCTTTCGGAAGTAAAAGCACATTCACTTACAACAGTCCGCAACGTTTTATCTTTCACCAGATGTGCATAATAAAAGGAAATTGGATATTTTAAATTTTAAATCTCAAATTTATTCAGCGTTAAGAATAATTTAATGAATAGAAAAGACAAATAAATAACATAAAATATTCAAAAACTGCTAAACAGATGAAAGAAGGTTCTTTTATTTAACTCTTTCGTCCAAGGAAATATTTTGAGATTGGAATATTTATCATTCTGTCTATAAACTCTAAAACACTCAGGATAACGATAGATTGAAATTGCATTTTCCTAAAAATAGCCTTTACGATAAAAATTGATAGTTCGTCTTCATATCAAATGAAATAGAAGAACTTCTATTTATCTTTATGTAGAAGTTTCAAAGAAAAAATCTAAAATTTAAATATCTTGATTCTGTCTGCTTCATTAAACTTTTGAGGAATATTTTTCATCAAAATTTTCGTAGAAGGATTTAAGAAAAAAATAATTAATTCAGAATATTTCCACATTCGAATAAGATATATTCGCACTTCTTATTTAAAAAAATGCATCGCATATATTAAATTATATTGCACATTATAAATGATAAAATTTTATATTGTATGAATTTCAATTGATAAACAATGCCATGTCGTCGAGTTTTTAAAAACAAATCTATATCAATCTTGGTAGATAGAACTAAGAAAACAACTAAGAAAAAAATTGATTTTTTTTTTTCTGATTTGGCTTAAAATTAGTTAAATATATTTTCTCATTTCCGTCTTTTTATTTTAACACTTTTTAAAAAATAATTATGTTACAATCTTTCCGGTACAATATTTTTAAATTTATGTTTTCCTTTTTGAAGTAAAAGCACTTTCACTTTCAACGGTTCACAAAGTTTTATCCTTCACCAAATGCGCATAATAAAAGGAAATTTCACATTTTAAATTTTAAATCTCAGATTTATTCAGCTTTAAGAACAATTTAATAAATTCAAAAGACAAATAAATAAAATAAAAGAATCAAAAGTTGCTAAGGAGATGAAAAAAGATCCTATTTAACCTCTTCTTCAAAGGAAATATTTTGAAATTATAATATTAAACATTTTTTCTATAAACTATAGAGAACTGAGGACGGCGATAGACAGAAATTGCATTTTTCTAAACGTTACCTTTACTATAAAGTTAATAGTTCATTTGCATATCAAATGAAATAGAAAATTTCGCTGTTTGTCATATTGCAGAAGTTCCAAAATAAATAAATATAAAATTTAAACATCTTAATTCTGCATCCTTCTTTAAACTTTACTGAAATATGTTTTATTAAATTTTTGTAGAAGGACTTAAAAAAATAAATTAATTTTAGATATTTTAATATTAGATTTTGAAAGGGATAATTTCAATTCTTATTTTTTAAAAATGCATTGCATTTATTGTACTAAATTGCATATAATAAATGAAAATGAAAATTATATTGTGTAAATTTCAACTTATGAACATTGCCTTGTCATCAAATAACTTTTTGAAAACAAATCTATATGAATCTTGGAAGATGGATATAGATGTTTAAGATAAATTAAATATATTATATGAATTATATAAGTATACAAACGTCAGGCAAATGATTGCATATATATATATATATATATATATATATATATGGTGATAATTTACTATATATTGATCATGACTTCATCAATAAAGCAATTTAAAATTTTAAAAACATTTATTAATCTTAACCATTCTGGTCTTAATTCATTTTACACTAGAAATCGTACATCATGTATGTTTTTTTTTTTTTTTTTTTTTTTTTTTTTTTTTGATCTTATGACGATGTCTGTCTTTTGAAGGAATGTTGAGAAAATGTCTTCATAAAATTCATTAAAGTCATCAATGTATAGAAATGCAACAATAAAAGGTTTTTCCGGAAATTCATAAAATGATTGAAAAAAAAAATACTTCGATTTATTAAGAGAGCAAAACATCAATCTTTAAAGTTCCTAATTTGACACTGATTACCTAAAAGTTCAGAAATATATAGATCGATTAAATACAAAGATGAAAATTTCATAGAAGTACCAAATGAAAGTTTGATGTATGAATCAAAATAATAATAACTGAAATTCAGAATTTTTTTGAAAGTACTTCTAAAGAGAAGTAAAAATATAACTAAGAAATTGATTTTTTTACTTTTTCTGACTTGGCTTAAAATGAATTAGTGCTCGCGATGGGATACGTTTAAACGATATACGTATATCCGTATAATACGTTTTTCTGCTATACGGATACCTTAAAATATATGTTTAAACGTATCCGGATACGTATAAGGGCGTATCAATTAAACGTATATTTAAGAATATGTATAGTTAATGTATACGTATATTCCATGTATCGTATCTAATTTAATTAGGGGACTTCATCAGTCTTATGTCACTGAATGGAGAATAATTTGGAAATCGGTGGCTTTACGACAGGAATCCGCATAATATGTCTTAAACATACGAGATCGAGCAATGAAAAGCGTATATTTTTTATAACAGCAAAAGTTCACAGAAGATCAGACTCCTGATTGGCCAATCTCGTTTCACTAATAGTGAAATATCTATCCGGATTCCGACCAAGATCTTGTTATTTTCCTTTATAAATCCTCTATATTATTATATTCAATTTATCCTCTTGTTATTTTCCTTTATGCTTTTTTCCTGTATATGATGAAAATTCGTGCTTCTTGAAAATTCTTGAGATAGAGCTATTGCAGAAATCATAAAAAAGACAGAATAGTAGCGTCACTTGTTGAACGATTTACACACAAAAATAATCAGCACCAATTTCTATCAGGGACTACCTGAACATATAGGGGTGACTGGGGCACATGTGAACAGTTCACATAAACATAGCTTTTTCTCATAACTGGGTTAATTTCTATAAGCAAAATTACTCAATATAGTAAACAGAACTTTTTTTTACGCATGGTAATTTTTTTTTAAATTACCTTTATAGTTCTTCTTATTTTTCTTAATAGTTTTATGAATTCAAAAAAAAATGTTCATGTGTGCCCCAACGAATGGGCAGTTGTAAATACACAAGGGAAGCATGTGAACACAAGGAAAAATAATATTTTGACATGTTTTTTATTATCTTTTTCATATGTTACCATGATCATTAGTTGCATTATCTGTTGAATTTACCATAAGGAAAAATATATGTGTATTTATTTAGTTTCTGAGTGATATGTTTAAGCAAAATATTATAAAATAAAAATAAGTAGATTTTTTTGGGGGGTGGGAGGGGGCTTAGATAATTGATAAAATATTGTTGCAATAAAATAAAAATTAAAGAAGTAAACTTGAGAAAATAATTAAAGAATTTAAATTTTGCTTAGGGCTTTTTGTTTGAGGGAGATTTTAGGGAGAGAGCATAATATTTTCTAAAATGCAATAAATGTTATATATTATTTTATTTAACGGTTTTCAATACTACTTTTTATGCATCGTTAATGCAAAAAATGTTACGTTTACCAACTTTGAAAATCTTTCTATTTCATTTGTTGCAAAAAAGTATTAGTTTACTTCCATTTCTAAAAACAGCTATGTTATTTGGTGCTTTGAAAATAGATACATATTTTAAGAAAATAAAATTTGGCAAATAAGGCAAATATAGGAATGAGAATCTTTCGCCTTTCGGTAGGTTTCCGATAAATATTATCCAAATATTTATCGGAAACCTACCGAAAGGCGAAAGATTCTCATTCCTATATTTGCCTTATTTGCCAAATTTTATTTTCTTAAAATATGTATCTATTTTCAAAGCACCAAATAACATAGCTGTTTTTAGAAATGGAAGTAAACTAATACTTTTTTGCAACAAATGAAATAGAAAGATTTTCAAAGTTGGTAAACGTAACATTTTTTGCATTAACGATGCATAAAAAGTAGTATTGAAAACCGTTAAATAAAATAATATATAACATTTATTGCATTTTAGAAAATATTAAATTTATTTAAATTACAATTGAACGTAAAATAGCTTGTTGCTTTTTATGTATTTTCTGACAGATGTGTTTGTAGAAGTTTCTATACAAAATCACCTTTATATGACAAGAATGTCTTCTATTTCAATAAAATTATAAATAATGGAGCTGGCACTATTTTCATGAAGTTAACTAAAAGGAACAGAATCACTGAATGATTATTGGAGAATTTAATGACGTGTTCAGATCGTGAAAAATGACAATGTTCTTATATGCCCCATTTTCACATGTGCCCAAGTCTCCCCCATATATGTTTCTTAATTCTGTGTATTAGGTCTTGAGATAGAGCGCCGACAAAATTCATGTCACATCCAGACGGACAAAGTCACAGACTCACAAACTCACAGACAGATATTTTGTAAAAACATGTTTTTCGGACTCTCTTACCCTTAAAAGTGTAAACCCGTCGAAAGTATTCCCGAATCCAATACTTCCTTCTTCTGAAGATACAAGAAAATATAAAAAATTAAGTACTGCGCCACAGATCTTCCAAAGATTCGTTTGATTCTACCCACAAGTAATGTAAGATATTTTATAATAAATAGCTTAATTTTTTGGGGAAAAAACCAAAATCTAAACTGAGGAAGTATTCAGTACCTACATAACAAGTAGTAGTTAAGTAAACACATCGTAGTTCTTTGAACAAAGAATCGCGATGGGGATACTCTACCGGATATTTCTCAATGTCTTTAATCTGCAGAAAACATCGAAACATCAAATTTCATACATTGAACGAAAAACGTTTAAACGTTTATACGTTTAACCGCTTGGTTAAAATCCGTATATACGATATACCGTATATGCTGTTTTGTGTAATACGTATAACCGTCGATGCTGTGTTATACGCATAGCAAATCCATATTTCGTATAATACGTGTTATACGTATACTCGTATAAACGTAAATAGGGAGCTCTAAAATGAATTAAATATATTTTCTCTTTTCTATCTTTAACCCTTTCTGGCACGGATAAATTCTGTTAGTAAAATGAGAAATTATCGACTGACACCGGAATTCACAAGCGACTTTTTTTAGATATTAAGAACTCCTTAATTTAAGCTTTCACTATAAAAGCAAAATTTTATTAAAATATTATTGATGCCGTTTGCAAGTTTAGAACTAATATTAAACTGCGCCCAGACCGAGTTCACACTTTCCCAGAAAGGGGCATTTAAAAAAAAAAATCTGTTATAAATTTTCCGGTACAATAATTCTATATTGATAATTTGCTTTTGAAAGTAAAAGCACTTTTACTTAAAACGGCCCACAAAGTTTTATTTTTCACCAGATGGGCATAACAAAAGGAAATCGGATATTTTAAATTTTAAATCTCAAATTTATTCAGCTTTAAGAATAATTTAATAAATTCAAAAGACAAATAAATAAAATCAAAAAAATCAAAAACTGCTAAGCAGATGGAAGAAGATCCTTTTATTTAACTCCTTCTTTCAAAGAAATATTTTGAGATTGGAATAGTTATCATTCTGCCTATATAATCTAGAGCACTCAGGAAAGCGATACACTGCAATTGCATTTTTCTAAATGTTGCCTTGACGATAAAAATTGATAGTTCATCTGCATATCATATGAAATAAATAAAATTGCTGTTTGTCTTATTGCAGAAGTTTTAAAGCTTCATTAAAATTATGGGGAATAATCTTTCGCTAATTTTTTTTAGAAGGATTAAAAAACTAAATTAATTCAAAATATATTTCTGTATTCGATTTGTAAGAATACTTGCAATATTTATTCTACAAAATGCATCGCATATATTGTATTAAAGTGCATATAATAAACGAAAAAAAATTATGCATAAATTTCAACTTATGAACAATGCCTTGGCATACAGTTATTTTTTTTTTAACAAATCTATATGAATATCGGAAGATGGACGTGGGAGTATAAAATAAATTAAATATATTAGATGAATTATACACTGTGAAAAGTTTTGTAGTAAAGTAACCAGTCTAATATCGACCGTTTTTATGGAAAACGTTACATAGCCGTAATTTAACTGTATTCTGACCATATTATTATTTATTTTATGGTCGGGATACAATTAAAATACGGTTACATAACCGATTTCAGTAAAGATGGTCGATAGACTGGTTACTTTGCTGCAATTTTTTTTACAGTGTATAAACAAAACGTCAGACAAATGACGCATATATGTATATGGCGATAATTTACTATCTATTGACCATTACTTCATAATGCCCATTTAAAAATTAAATAATATTTATTAATCTTATCTGTTCTGGTATCAAGTAGATCCATTTTTGACCAGAAGTCGTGTATCTTGCATGATTTTTTATTTTAATTGTGTTCTTAGAATTGTTTTATTTTGATTGTATAATGATGTCTGTCTTCTGAATGGATGTTGAGAAATAGTCTTCATAAAATTTGTTATAGTCATCAATATATAAGAATGCACCAAATAAAGGGTCTTCCGGACAATCCTAGGGTGATTGAAAAAAAAAAAAAAAAAAAAAAAAAAAAAAAAAGTATTTCGATTTGTTTAGCGAGCAAAACATCGTAACTTTAACACTCTTAATTCAACATTGATTATCTACTTTTTCAGAAATATATAAATAGATTAATTACACACAAGAGAATTTCATAGAAATAATAAATAAAGCTTTGGAGCACGAACCACAATAATAATAACTAAAATTCATAAAAATTTTTAATATGCTTCTAAATATATGTAAAAAAAATTAACTAAGAAAAAATTGAGTTTTTTAACTTTCTCTGACCTTAGCTTAAAATGAGTTAAATTTATTTTCACCTTTCTATCTTTAAATTTTAACATTTATTGTAAAATAATTATGTTATAAACTTTCCAGTACAATATTTCTAAATTGATATTTTCCTTTTGGAAATAAAAACATTTTCACTTAAAGCGGCCCACAAAGTTTTATCTTTCCCCAAAATGGGCATAATAAAAGGAAATTGGATATTTTAAATTTTAAATCTCAAATTTATTCAACTTTAAGAATAATTTAATAAATTCAAACGCCAGATAAATCAAATAAAAGAATCAAAAACTGTTAAGCAGATGGAAGAAGATCCTTTTATTTAACATCTTCTTCCAAAAAAATATTTTGAGATTGGAATATTTATCATTCTGTCTATAAATTCTAGAGCATTCAGGATAACGATAAGCTGAAATCGCATTTTTCTAAAAGTTGCCTTGACGATAAAAATTGATAGTTCATCTGCATATGATATGAAATAAATAAAATTGCTGTTTGTCTTATTGCAGAAGTTTCAAAATAAAAATCTAAAATTTAAATATCTTGATTCTGCATGTTCCATTAAACTTTTGGGAAATATTTTTTCATTAAAGTTTTCGTGAAAGGGTTAAAAAAAATTAATTAATTCAAAATATTTTCATACTCTATTTTGTAAGGGATGTTTGCAATTCTTATTTTAAAAAAAAATCATCGTATATATTGTACTAAATTGCATATGATAAATGAAAAAAAAAATTATATTGTATAAATTTCAACTTATGAATAATGCCTCTTCATCAAGTTACTGTTTGAAAACAATTCAATATGAATCTTGGCTGTAGGTGTATAATATAAATGAAATATATTAGATAGATTATCTGGTACTTCATGGCTAACCCGTCGACCAAAAAACTACCGCCAAACTATGAGATTAAGTGACAATAATGGATGATCGTGAATGTCACATTTAATGACATTAAATAGGATACACATGTTTAAAAAGTCATCAAGTGATTTTTATTTCGACTTTTTATTTGTATTTTCATTAATGTTCTACTAAATACTTGTTTTTTCGCTATTTAAAATAAAAATTATGTCAATATGTATAATTTGGCTGTAAATTTGGAGAAATTGGTCAACGGAATAACCAAGTAGTACCGATAATAGAAACATAAACGTCAGTAAAATGACGCGTATATATGTATATGGTAATGATTTACAATCTATTGACCATTACTTTATGAATTAAGGCAATTTAAAAATTTAAAAATATTTATTAATCTTAACCATTGTGATCTAAATCCATTTTAGACCGTAAGTCGTACACTGTAAAAAAAAATTCATGAGGTTACTAAAAAATTTTTAGTAAATTTGTATTCCACAGAATTTTTTAGTAACCATTACAAACTTTTTTTTTGCAAGTGAAACAAGCATTTCTTTTGTAAGCTGAACAAAAGAATCTTTTGTATAACTAACTTAAAAATTTTTAGTATGAGCCACCAAGTAAATTTTAGTAATAGCTCCAAAATTATTTTTAATAACCATTACGTGGGCCCGAAGGGCAGGAGTTTCCTTCGAGCTGCATCCAGACTTCTGAAGTGGAAGATTTTCGGCAAAACCGCAATAGATGGCAGCACCAAACATTGCTACTGCTCCGACAGTATATTCATAATACCTTTATTAATGAGTACTTACACATATTCGGGGCGTATTTGGCAGTGGCCAGTATCGAACCCAGGACCTTTTAGCATGGAGTCCGTTACTATAACCACTATGCTATCAAGGCCACATCAAGAGAGTTTTAGTAATAGCTATTAAAAATATAAAATTATTAACTATTCGTTGCTAACTTTTTTCTAGTAATTCTTACAGATCTTCTTGTAACCGACTAAGATTACTAAAAACTTTTTAGTAATTACAAGGATCACTAAAGTTTTTTTAGTAGATCGACACTTTTTTTTTTACAGTGTACATCATACATGGGTTTTTTTCATTGAATTGTTTTGTCTTGATTGTATTATGATGTCTGTCTTTTAAAAAGATAGTGAGAAATTGTCTTCATAAAATTTATTACAGTCATGAATGTATAGGAATGCTGCAAATAAAAAATTTTCTGGACAATCCTAGGATGATTGTAAACAAATTATTTCTATAGATTTAACCCTTTGGGGTTCGAAATTTTTTCAGTTTTTTGAAAAAAATTATTTTTACGTTCATAACATTAACACTTGCTATCCAAATAAGTTATTTAGTGTTTAAGAAATATTTCATTGTTTGAAAGATAACGAATATTGTTGTTTTTCGTAATATCCAATTCGTATTCATATGACAATAGCCTATGGAAGAATTTTTGGAGATGTTTAGAAAATATTATATTACAACAAGATTTAACTCATACTACAACTTTCTAATACTTTTTGCCCTTTATTATATATGATTCTTTCAGGAAAGAAACTTCTATTTTAAATTGAAAGAATGAAATGTATGTTTAAAATAAAAGAATCGCAAACGGCGCATAGAGAATTAAGCAAATACCCCAGTAGCCAAACAATATTGGACCAATATTGGCTACATCTTGGAGAAATATTGGCGCATTGCCGCAATACTGTCATAAAATGTTGCTCCAATATTGGGGTGTTTACATTTTGCCCTTATCTAGTCAATATTTGCAACCAATATTATGCCAATATTTGGGTATCATTAGAAATATTACCAATAAAACGCCAATATTGGTTAAATATTGGGATATTATTGGAAATAGTTCCAATTAAACGCCAACATTTGTAAAATATTGGCGTTTTATTGGCAGTATTTCCAATGAAACTCCAATATTGACATAATATTGGCTGCAAATATTGGCTAAATAAGAGCAAAATGTAAACACACCAATATTGGAGCAATATTGACGTTTCATTGGCAATATTTCCAATTAATGAAATATTGGCGCAACGTTGGACAAATATTGATTTGCTACTAGGGTAATAATAATTAGTAGTATTACTAAATGCCTAAACATAAATGAAGTCATATAGTAAATGCGTAGACACATACTAACATTATTATATGTAAAAGGTAGCAAAAGTATTTCTTAAGAGTGTTCTTAAATCAAAAAGGGCAACTTTGTGACACATGCGTTAATTTATTTTTGTTCGGAAATGCATGAAAATAGCAGGTGTTATTATTCAGAAACTGTCTAATTGCACTCAATTTTCTGTTTTTTAAAAAACACAATAGATTTTTCATAACAAGCCTTCAAATTTGACACTTTTGATCACATTTCCCGACGAAAGCAGAAAAACGAGTTGAAAAGCAGTAGAAAAACCTGTGATCACGTCATCGAAATAGCTTCGAACTGGATAGGTACACTGTAAAACATTTGTGGAAACGTTACTCCATACAATTGGTGTAAAAATGGTGGCAAATGCAGCCTCCAATTTCATGGAGTAATTGTTTTCACATATGCAATGGTGTAATTTAAACATATATTACTGGTGTAACATGACAATTTTACACCGGTTTTAACGGTTAAAATACTCCATAAAATTGGAGGCAGCAATGCTGCCACCAATTTTACGGAGTAACGTTCCCACAAATGTTTCTCAGCGCAATTTAACTATCATATAATGGAAAAATAAGTTCGATTCGAAATCGCTTTCATGGTCAGGCATTCCAATTTTATAACTTTCTGTTAAAAAAGAAATAAATTGTAAATGTGTCAAAACGTTTTGCGCTTGTTGAGCGAAGCAGTTAAGAACACCCTTAAAACAGAATAGTACTCTATGAAAAGACATGTACTATTAATAGTACACCTGACCCGAAAGGGTTAAAGAACAAAACATAGACTCCCTAACGTTCTTAATTAAACAGTAATTATCTTAAAGTTCAGAAATATGTAGATCGATAAATTACAATGAAGAAAATTTCATAGAAATAATAAATAAAGTTTTGGAGCACGAATCACAATAATAATAACTGAAATTCATAAAATTTTTGAATGTACGTCTAAATGTATGTAAAAAATGTAACTAAGAAAAAAAATTAGTTTTAACTTTATCTGCCCTTAGCTTAAAACGAGTTAACTATATTTTCTCTTTTCGATCTCTAACATTTTTAATAAAATAATTATTTTATAATAAAAAAAAATAATTATTTTTTGTTACAATATTTTTTAAATGATATTTTCCTTTTGGAAGTAAAAGCATTTTCACTTAAAACGGTCCACAAAATTTCATCTTTCACGAAATGGGCATAATAAAAAGAAAGTGGATATTTTAAATTTTAAATCCCAAAATGTTAAGGTTTAAGACTACTTTCATAAATTTAAAAGTCAACCCACACAACACATACGTTCAGATTACATCCAGTTTTCCTCTGTTAATTCCAAAATACGTCTATAGATGTATTTTGGACCTAGCCAGTGAGTTTAAATACGTCCAGAATTTGTTGAATGTTTGACATAGACGTATCTACCAAATATCTACAAAAGAAGAACGTCAGTTCAAAAACGTAAATTGTATGAAAATTCGATTAATCCAATTTTCGGTAATTCCGAAACTAAATCTGAACTTATTTGTCCCATTCCTTGACATAAAGTAGATGAAAACGGAACCAATCTAATTTTTGTCATTTTTGGAACAAAATCTTAACGTCCTTGTCTCCATTTTCTATATTTGGAACGTAATTTGGAGGAAAACGGAACGTCATTTGCGTAAGTACCGTCACAAAATCTGGACGAAAATTGAACCTAACAGCCGCCATTTTAAACTAGCGGTATTTGTAAAATTCTAAGTGCTTATTTATATTGCATCTCTATTTTGATTTAAAAAATATAATGCAACCAGAATGCGCCTTTATTTACATTTTTTAATTAATAAAATCGCTTCGATCTGGATGTATATTAAGCTTGTGCTGTGAAGTTTTCTACAGCTAGGCCTAACAGACTTAAACCTAATTTTTACATAGTCGCTCGCAATTTTCAGAACCTGAAGGATTAATTTTTATTTTTAAAATTAATTATGTAAAATATTAATTATTTTCATCATCGATTAGAAGCGATGCAGCGGAGTACTATGCTCCACATTTGGAAGACACGTATCTGGTGGTTTGTTTTGATCGAGGTTTTGATTGTTTTTATGATGGAAATTAGTGAAAATAGGTAAGTACATTTAAGATTTTGTTTTCTACATTTACTGTATTTTATGTATGCTTTACATAAAACATTTCTGTAATGATTTTTTATTTTGTTATTGATTTTATTTATCAATTTTTGATAGGTCTACACTGCATTTGATTATGTAAATAAGAAAGTTTGCAATGATTTTTCTTGATCATATTTCAGTTTTATAGATAGCAAACAAACGATTATTAGGTGGAAATAAATTTTTAATTAATTTTGGTGCAAGTGAAAATAAAAATAAAATTATTTGTAAATTATTTTATTACTTGTTGCTAGTAACGCAATTTCTTTAAGAAACTTGATTGCAATTTTTTATTTTATCTGATTTATCTTTATACAATATCCACCTCTTATTTGGACCTCATATTTTTTTTACATTTTAAAAATTACTAATGTTTACTCTAATAAAAATTCTTTATCCAAATGTTATTCATCATACTAACTATTATGTAAACTAATTTACTTAACACTAATAATTGTAAAAGAAAATCTCAATTGTTTTACTAAACAAACAAGAATAATTATTGTGTACTGTGTGCATGTCCTGTTTTTTAAACTATAAATGCAATAATAGTTCATACGATTTTTGCAAATTATATATACACAAACACAGATATATGTATGTATATATAATTAGTGTTTACTTTAGAATGAAGGGAACGCTGCTAGCTACTAATTAAGGCATGAAATAAAGCAGTAAACAGACGCTAGTTCAGTAAAAAAGTCTTTATTTCGAGGGGTAAGGAGATGTGTTATTGTGCTAAGTTACAAAAAAAAAATATATATATATATATATATATATCAATGTGATTACCTATGATTTTTGTTAAGAAAACAGGAAAGTATGTTTGTGTGCTAGTCAGGTCCAACAAAAATCATGAATGTTGTCAATCAGGTGCCGGAAAATCACAAATTCTGTTGTTCAGGCATGGAGAATTTCATCGATCAGATTCCAAAAAATCATGAATTTCTTTAATTTGTCACTTGAAAAAATTGCGAGTTTTGTTTATTTGGTTTTGAAAAATCACAATTTTCATTAGTAGGACACAAAAAATTCACTAATTTTGTCGATTAATAGTGAAAAAACTCAGTTTGTTGATTGATTATGAAAAACAGCATGTTTCATCGCAAATTTCATCAGTTTGCCTTAGCAAGAAATTGCGAATTTTGTTGTTCAGGCATGGAAAAATTGCAAACTTTGATCGGATGTGAAAAAATTGCTAATTTATTTGATTGAGCATCAAAAAACATGGTTTTTGTTGATTGGGCAATGAAAAATTGTGATTTTTATCGATCAGGCTGAAAAAAAATCATGAATTTCATTGACTCAACATGTAAAAATTGCAAATTTCATCAGTGGGCTGACGAAAAATCACAAACTTTATCAATCAGGTGCAGAAAAATTACAAATTACAGGCATGGAAAAATCACAAACATTGATCAGACATAGAAAAATTGCAAATTTTGTTGATTCAGCAAGAAAAAAAACATGAGTCTTGTTGATTGGACACTGAAAAATCTCGATTTCTGTCAACCAAGCTAATAAAAATCATGAATTTCGTTGATTTGGCATGAAAAAATAGCAAATTTCATTACTCGGACACTAAAACATTGTGAATTTTGTCAATCAACTGCAGAAAAATCACAAGTTTTAACAATCAGATGTAAAAGAATCACGATTTTCATGGATCAGGCAAGGAAAAATTGCAAATTTCGTTGATTGGCTTCAGGAAACTTGCAAATTTTTGTCCGTCATTTTCATGTAGTCCTTGAAAACTTGGACATTTTTATAAAAGGCCCTTCTTTTAATAAAGTTGGGCACCCCTAACACAATACCATATTTAATGTCATATGTCAGTGCTTGAATTTCATGGCGGGATTTGTGCCCAAAATTTTGAAATCCCATCCAAAAGAGTAAATACAAAGAGTAAGTGTAAATTTTATATTTTCGTGCAGCTGATTGACACATTTTGAGAATTTTTTACAGCAAAAGATTATTGAATTTCATGATTTTTTCCACAACTGATTGACAAATTTTGCAAATTGTTTTCCTGCAATCGATTGACAAGTTTCGTTCTATTCTTCCTGGCGAGAAAAAGGTAATTCTGTTCTAAATTAAAAAAAAAAAAAAAAAAAAAAAAAAAAAGCACATTTAACTTAAAAAATTAAAAAAAAATCGGTTATCATACCAGAAATTCGGACATAGAAGTATCACGAATTTTGAGAGATTGTGTCAAAAAAAGCAGTTTCGCCAATCGTTCCCAGAAAATGGCCAGTTTCGTCAAAAATTATGGGGGGGGGGGGGTGGATTTTATCAAAGGAATGTGAAAAAGCACAAATTTGGTCGAAGGATCGAGAATAAAACACAAACTTCTTTAAGTTATTGTAGGAAAAATGCTTAATTTGTCAAAGGGTCGCTTTAGGGCTGATTCTGAAGGAGAAAAAAAAAATCTAAAATTCACAGGTATTTTCTGAAAGGTTTCAGCATAGTGTGTGTGTGCAGGGAAATCCAGTTTAGACACTATGTGTTTTTTCTGCGACCCTTAGGTGTAGACTTTAGAAAAATCTTTTGTCAATTTGTAGATTTTTTGAAAATTTTTTAATTTTTTTTTTTTTTTTTTTTTTTTTGATAAAATTTTGCAATTCATGATTTTTTACAAAATTTGCATTTTTTTTGTGATTGTTTGCGTTTTTCCATGATTAGTTAAAGATTTTTGCATTTTTTTCTCGATCCTTTACAATATTTTTTATTTATTTTTTTTCACTATTCTTTGATGGAATTTGTGTATTTTCCTCGATTTTCTGGCGAATTTGCATTTTTTCAGGATCTTCTGACACAATTTGCGTTATTTTTTCACTATTTTATGACAAACTTTTTTCAACGTTTTTCCAGTGATCCTCTGATGAAATTCGCGATTTACGAAAAAGATTTTTTTCAACAACTATTTGTGTGAAATTTGCATTTGTTTTTTTTTGTTTTTTTTGTCTAAATATTTAGATTAACAGATTCTTTTTTTTTTTTCTTTTTTTTTTTTCTGAAGCTTCAAAGTTTTAAATTTTGGGTTTTTTATAAAATTTGTTTTTTTTATGTACTATTTAAATTTAGAAAAAAACATACCACGAATTTCAACAATCGTCGACCCCCCCCCCTCCCCCCCCCAAAAAAAAACCATCAATTTTGCAAATCGTTCATAGAAAAATTGTAAATATCATAAGAGGTTTGAGGGGAAAACATGAATTTTGTTAGATAATTGTGAAAAATCTCAAATTTCGTCTGAAGATCGTGAAAAAAACCATGAAATTTGTGAAACAATAGTGAAAGAAAAACACAAATTTTGGGTAGGGATCACAGAAAAAAACAAAAATATCTTCAAAAAACCTACGGGAAAAATTCACAAAAAACCCCGCGAATTTCAGCAAAAAATTGCAAAAAATCCACGAATTTTGTCTAAAAAATCTAGTAAAATCCTCAAATTTCATCAAAGAACCATTAAAAAAAACCCACAAATTTTGCCAAAAAACGGTGAAAAATCATAAATTTTATCGAAAAATCTAAAAAGTTTCATCCAAAGATTGCGAAAAAAATGAAAACTTCGTCATAGGTTTGCGGAAAAACAAGTCAAAAGTAAATATCCCCTACCCCTTTCATACAATCTGTTGTAACTTTTCAGAAAATTTGCTGCAAATTTCAAAAAAGTTTTTACTTCCTGAAGAACCCTTTGATAAATTTGGCATTTTCGCGCTGTCATTTAAAAAATTAGCATTTTTTTACGATCTTTTAATGAAATTTACATTTATTTCAAGATTCCTTCATGAAATTCGCTTTTTTT
The DNA here is from genome assembly GCA_964019185.1 of Maratus speculifer. Classification (NCBI taxonomy): domain Eukaryota; kingdom Metazoa; phylum Arthropoda; class Arachnida; order Araneae; family Salticidae; genus Maratus; species Maratus speculifer. The sequence continues at coordinate 319,969,138 of OZ025291.1, read as the reverse complement.
TAAGTGGCATTTTGATAAATTTGGGTTCATATGCAGGGACGTGTAAAGAGAAAACTGCCCTCGGGGCAAAATTTCAATTTAGTGTTCTTTTTCTTTTTACCAGTTAAAAATGATGTTGGTAGTAGAAAATCAGCACCTAAGTTTCTGTGCCTGGGGCGACCTCCCCTTTGCCACCTTTCACACGACGCTGTTTATATGGTGATCCTTTTACAAAATTCACATTTATTCCAGGATGCTTTCACAAAATGTACGTTTATTTCGCAATCCTTTCATAAAATTTGCGTTTATTTCACGATCCTTTCTCGAAATTTGTGTTTATTCTGCGATTTTTTAAAAAGAAATTCGCATTTTATCGAAATACTTTAAGGAAAGTCGAGGGGTTTTTTTTTTTTTGCGATTTTTGTGAGAAAATTGGCATTTTTATTGCGTAATCTAACAAAATTTTCTGTGAATGATTGATGAAATTGATTATAAAAATTCAGCTCGGTTCAAAAGCTATGAAAAATCGTTAATTAAACCGGAAATTCGGACATAACTATCCAAATTTCAGAGTTGATAAACGATGTTTCATAACTTTTGGAATCGAATGTGTTCATTTTTTGGAAAATTTGAAACGGAATTACTCTGTTCTTGCATCGGTAAATTGCACAAAACTTATCAATTGATCGTGGGGAATGCGAAATTTGACAATTGGTTGCGCAAAAATAGCATGAATTCCAACTATTTTTTGCAGCAAAATATGTCATTCATTGCACGAAAAGATCACAAAATTCGCACGAAAAAAAAAAAAAAAAAAAAAAAAAAAAGGTGGGACTTAATTGTAGTTTTAAAATGCAAAATTTTTCGTAAAATTCATGTTTTTTTTTTTTTTTTTTTTTTTTTTTTTACCAGACAGGAGTCTCTCCTCTACAATATTTTTTTGGGCGGGATTTTCAAAATTTCGGGTTCAAATCCCGCCATTCCATCCTGAAATTCAACACTATTTGCTATAGATTTTATTAAGTAGCTTATATATATATTTTTTTATATTGCAATCTACATGAAACATTGATTGTAGAATGCCCATTTATTGAGTGCTAATTTGTTTTGTAAACGAGGCAATCAATCAATGCTTGTTTCTGAATCAGAAAAGAGAAAATAGTGAATAAAACAACTTAATTTAATATTATTTATTTATTTTGTAAATACATGAGTTCAAGTATTCCTAAGCATTTTAAAATTGCTTTAGAATAAGGTTACTGGATCCACCATATATATAATTTTTTTCCTTTTCTTTTTCAACTAATAGTTACAAGCTCCCTGGTAAATATACTGTCTTGTGGATGAAGATCTTAGATGAGTATAGATTTGTTGAAATGATCTGAAAAAATGATTACCACCCCTCCATAGAAAAATCGTGATTTAAGAGCAGTATAAATCATGGATTCCAATTTTTCAAGAAGGATCTGACTTTGAATAAGGTAAACTTTCCATTAAAATCTATAAATGATACAAAATAAAATTTTGTCTTATATATGTCTGTTTGATTTTGCAGTTATGAGTTTGAATAATAATAATAATATGACAGTGGATAATATGGTACTTTTATGTTATACCGGTGCTAATTATATTAATAGTGTATTTTTTTGATGAATGCATTTTAAGTTATTCAAGTTTTACTCATTATTATCAAATTACTATGTATTGTTCTTTTATTTTCAGAAATATTTTTAAGATTTAATAACTTTTTAGAAATGCTTATTATAAAGTATAATTCTAATTTATTTATTATTATTAAATACTTTTTATTCAAAAGATATTTTATGATTAATCATATATTTAAGTATTATTTTTGAATTTTCAAAAATTGAAATAAAATTATGCATTTTTTTAACTATTTTTCAAGTATGTCTGCATAATTAAGACTGAAAAATAGCATACATTGTTTTGAAAGTTTTATTTGATTAGTTGTTTTGAAAGTTTTAGTTGGGTGCTGGTGGGTACTCGCATTTATAGATGACTTGTAATTTTTTTCAAAAATTAAATTCATAAATTTAATATTTATATAGCCAGATGACAAATTTTTTGCTGATTTCTAATATGTAAATTTCTTCACAGTCACTCAGTTACAACCTTAGATATTAATTTTTAATCCGTTACTTGGAGGACTTGCTCCATTTAAAAGCGAGTTTTTTGAAACCATAAACAATTTTTATATAAGGATTCTTTGGCACCCTATTTGATGAATGCATTTTAAGTTATTCAAGTTTTACTCATTATTATCAAATTACTATGTATTGTTCTTTTATTTTCAGAAATATTTTTAAGATTTAATAACTTTTTAGAAATGCTTATTATAAAGTATAATTCTAATTTATTTATTATTATTAAATACTTTTTATTCAAAAGATATTTTATGATTAATCATATATTTAAGTATTATTTTTGAATTTTCAAAAATTGAAATAAAATTATGCATTTTTTTAACTATTTTTCAAGTATGTCTGCATAATTAAGACTGAAAAATAGCATACATTGTTTTGAAAGTTTTATTTGATTAGTTGTTTTGAAAGTTTTAGTTGGGTGCTGGTGGGTACTCGCATTTATAGATGACTTGTAATTTTTTTCAAAAATTAAATTCATAAATTTAATATTTATATAGCCAGATGACAAATTTTTTGCTGATTTCTAATATGTAAATTTCTTCACAGTCACTCAGTTACAACCTTAGATATTAATTTTTAATCCGTTACTTGGAGGACTTGCTCCATTTAAAAGCGAGTTTTTTGAAACCATAAACAATTTTTATATAAGGATTCTTTGGCACCCTATTTGATGAATGCATTTTAAGTTATTCAAGTTTTACTCATTATTATCAAATTACTATGTATTGTTCTTTTATTTTCAGAAATATTTTTAAGATTTAACAACTTTTTAGAAATGCTTATTATAAAGTATAATTCTAATTTATTTATTATTATTAAATACTTTTTATTCAAAAGATATTTTATGATTAATCATATATTTAAGTATTATTTTTGAATTTTCAAAAATTGAAATAAAATTATGCATTTTTTTAACTATTTTTCAAGTATGTCTGCATAATTAAGACTGAAAAATAGCATACATTGTTTTGAAAGTTTTATTTGATTAGTTGTTTTGAAAGTTTTAGTTGGGTGCTGGTGGGTACTCGCATTTATAGATGACTTGTAATTTTTTTCAAAAATTAAATTCATAAATTTAATATTTATATAGCCAGATGACAAATTTTTTGCTGATTTCTAATATGTAAATTTCTTCACAGTCACTCAGTTACAACCTTAGATATTAATTTTTAATCCGTTACTTGGAGGACTTGCTCCATTTAAAAGCGAGTTTTTTGAAACCATAAACAATTTTTATATAAGGATTCTTTGGCACCCTATTTGATGAATGCATTTTAAGTTATTCAAGTTTTACTCATTATTATCAAATTACTATGTATTGTTCTTTTATTTTCAGAAATATTTTTAAGATTTAACAACTTTTTAGAAATGCTTATTATAAAGTATAATTCTAATTTATTTATTATTATTAAATACTTTTTATTCAAAAGATTTTTTATGATTAATCATATATTTAAGTATTATTTTTGAATTTTCAAAAATTGAAATAAAATTATGCATTTTTTTAACTATTTTTCAAGTATGTCTGCATAATTAAGACTGAAAAATAGCATACATTGTTTTGAAAGTTTTATTTGATTAGTTGTTTTGAAAGTTTTAGTTGGGTGCTGGTGGGTACTCGCATTTATAGATGACTTGTAATTTTTTTCAAAAATTAAATTCATAAATTTAATATTTATATAGCCAGATGACAAATTTTTTGCTGATTTCTAATATGTAAATTTCTTCACAGTCACTCAGTTACAACCTTAGATATTAATTTTTAATCCGTTACTTGGAGGACTTGCTCCATTTAAAAGCGAGTTTTTTGAAACCATAAACAATTTTTATATAAGGATTCTTTGGCACCCTATTTGATGAATGCATTTTAAGTTATTCAAGTTTTACTCATTATTATCAAATTACTATGTATTGTTCTTTTATTTTCAGAAATATTTTTAAGATTTAATAACTTTTTAGAAATGCTTATTATAAAGTATAATTCTAATTTATTTATTATTATTAAATACTTTTTATTCAAAAGATATTTTATGATTAATCATATATTTAAGTATTATTTTTGAATTTTCAAAAATTGAAATAAAATTATGCATTTTTTTAACTATTTTTCAAGTATGTCTGCATAATTAAGACTGAAAAATAGCATACATTGTTTTGAAAGTTTTATTTGATTAGTTGTTTTGAAAGTTTTAGTTGGGTGCTGGTGGGTACTCGCATTTATAGATGACTTGTAATTTTTTTCAAAAATTAAATTCATAAATTTAATATTTATATAGCCAGATGACAAATTTTTTGCTGATTTCTAATATGTAAATTTCTTCACAGTCACTCAGTTACAACCTTAGATATTAATTTTTAATCCGTTACTTGGAGGACTTGCTCCATTTAAAAGCGAGTTTTTTGAAACCATAAACAATTTTTATATAAGGATTCTTTGGCACCCTATTTGATGAATGCATTTTAAGTTATTCAAGTTTTACTCATTATTATCAAATTACTATGTATTGTTCTTTTATTTTCAGAAATATTTTTAAGATTTAACAACTTTTTAGAAATGCTTATTATAAAGTATAATTCTAATTTATTTATTATTATTAAATACTTTTTATTCAAAAGATATTTTATGATTAATCATATATTTAAGTATTATTTTTGAATTTTCAAAAATTGAAATAAAATTATGCATTTTTTTAACTATTTTTCAAGTATGTCTGCATAATTAAGACTGAAAAATAGCATACATTGTTTTGAAAGTTTTATTTGATTAGTTGTTTTGAAAGTTTTAGTTGGGTGCTGGTGGGTAATCGCATTTATAGATGACTTGTAATTTTTTTCAAAAATTAAATTCATAAATTTAATATTTATATAGCCAGATGACAAATTTTTTGCTGATTTCTAATATGTAAATTTCTTCACAGTCACTCAGTTACAACCTTAGATATTAATTTTTAATCCGTTACTTGGAGGACTTGCTCCATTTAAAAGCGAGTTTTTTGAAACCATAAACAATTTTTATATAAGGATTCTTTGGCACCCTATTTGATGAATGCATTTTAAGTTATTCAAGTTTTACTCATTATTATCAAATTACTATGTATTGTTCTTTTATTTTCAGAAATATTTTTAAGATTTAACAACTTTTTAGAAATGCTTATTATAAAGTATAATTCTAATTTATTTATTATTATTAAATACTTTTTATTCAAAAGATTTTTTATGATTAATCATATATTTAAGTATTATTTTTGAATTTTCAAAAATTGAAATAAAATTATGCATTTTTTTAACTATTTTTCAAGTATGTCTGCATAATTAAGACTGAAAAATAGCATACATTGTTTTGAAAGTTTTATTTGATTAGTTGTTTTGAAAGTTTTAGTTGGGTGCTGGTGGGTACTCGCATTTATAGATGACTTGTAATTTTTTTCAAAAATTAAATTCATAAATTTAATATTTATATAGCCAGATGACAAATTTTTTGCTGATTTCTAATATGTAAATTTCTTCACAGTCACTCAGTTACAACCTTAGATATTAATTTTTAATCCGTTACTTGGAGGACTTGCTCCATTTAAAAGCGAGTTTTTTGAAACCATAAACAATTTTTATATAAGGATTCTTTGGCACCCTATCAAATTTTAAAAAATACATTATTTGGATATTTTAAAGCTATGCATTGAGTAATATCTTTAAACGCTGTTTAATAATATCTAAATTTATAAAAATCCAATTTTTTTTTCTTTTTTTTAATAAAAAAAACTTTTTTTAAAAAAGGAAAAGAAATGTGGAAACGCTAATTAAAATTCTAAAAAAAAAAAAAAAAAAAAAAAAATCAAATAAATTATAACCAGGGTTGCCGGCTTTAAGCCGGGCCAAAAAAAAGCCGGCCGGCTTTTTTTTGGTTTTATCCACTTAAAAAAAGCCGGCTAAAATTGAAAAAAGCCGGTTTAAGTGTTAATTTGTATCAAATCCATATTAAATTTGGATTGATTTATTTTTAATACATTTTTAATTATTTACTACTAAAAAAGTTATAAATTTCTATTTAATTTTTCAAATAAGTAAGTCTTTATAACTGCTAGAAGTCAACTGTGAAGGCTATGTCCAAAAAAATGTATAAATCTTGGAAAAAAGAAAATATAACAAAAAATGTGTTTTAAACTTCTATATTTCATAGTTCTACTTATATTACACATTCTTAAGAATTATATTTAATTGAATTATGACAAAATGTCATAATTCATCAAAGCATTCATGGAAACATTTTTCAAGTCAATATGGAAAGATTACGTCATAGATGAACAATGTTGAAAGACAAATAAGGAGGGATTCAGTATTTGAGGCAAATTTATACATAATTATATATACTTAAACAACAACAAAAAATGTTTGAATAAAATTTGTTGAATTAAAACTTTGAATAGCTCTTTGTTATTTAAAAGTGCTTATATGCCGTCTTGCATAAATATATTCATGCATAAGTTAATTGAGAATACTGAAATAAATTGTGAAATATAATATATTATGAAATATGCATAATTCATAATATTATTTTCAATAGTGAGAAATTGTGATTTTTTTTTATATGTATGATTTTAAATGTTTATAGGGAATAAAAACATGTAACTAAGTACCCATTGTCCTCTTTAATTTTATAAAGAAATAAAAATGGAAAAACAAGGTTGGATTAAAGATTAATGTAAATCGAAAAAAGCACTAGTATGGGCATTTTATAATTTAGCTGACATATTTGCAATTCTGACTATAAATTACTAGCAACTCCATCAATATGTTATTCTAGTATTAATGTCTTCATTTTTGAAAAATTGGGTTATAACCCAATTTCTCATAATAAATCATAATTGAAATCCCAATTTTTTATTTTAATAAATTTATTAAACTCAAAGTAAATTAAACATCATTAAAACTAGTTAAAGGACACTTAAAAAATGTGTAGCTTATAATAAAAACGCTTCTCTGTGTAAAAGCCAATTTTTTCCAAAAAAGGCCAATTTTGGCCAAAAAAAGCCAGCTAAAACCAATAAAAGCCACCGGCCTGGCTTTTTTTAATTTTAGCCGGCCCTGATTATAATACATAGTACGTATTTTAAAGAGTAATGAGCATCAAATAAGGGGCGGGGGGGATCTTTTAGGGGCAGCGATTAAATACTTAAAATTGTACTGTTTTCTACAATTTCAAATGTGGACTTTTCACTAAGCTCTGGGATAAATATTACTTATTTAATATAAAATGTTCAGATAGTTTATAACATATAATATAGATTTTAAAGAGTAGGGGACTTGAAATTATGGGTAGGGGCAGGCAATAATTATTTTAGGGAGGGCGTGATCAAATATTTAAATCTGTACCGTTTTAGGTGTGGATTTTTCAGAACCCTGGGATAAATAATACTTATTTAATACAAAATTTTAAAAGTGTACCTACCCCTATTTTCAAATAATGATTTCATCAAATATCTTTAGAAACAATTTTGTTAAGAAAAAAGTTTGCACCATGGTGGTGGAATATGAAACTAAAATATTCTAGTCTCCCCACCCCTTTTTTTGTGTGTGTATGCAGCGCTTCTGCTAAACAGTACCATAGGCAGCGAGAATTCGGTTAGAGATTGGATCTTTTAATGAGATTTTGCAGTGTCAATTTCAGTTCATTTAAGAATATCATTACGGGCCCGGGCAATGTCAGGCGGCTCAGCTAGTATTTGAATAAACAATTTCATATTACTTGAGAGGTGTAAAAAAAAAATTTAAACATATTATTGACATGAGTCCTATTCTAATAAAAACCATCATAATAAAAATAAAAACAAATCTTTTCACAGTCAATACAAACAGCATGCAACAATGAGATGTAAACAAAAAACCCATGCACTTTTGAAGAAAGAAAAAAGGTGACTTAAATTATTACATAGGCATGAATAGGAGAAAACTTGGAATTAGAAAAGGTGAACATTAATCTGATTTTAAATTTGGTCATACTAACACTGCTTTATCTGCACTATATTTAGATGGGGAGATAAAAACTCTGTTTAATGTAAGCAAATTATGTTTTGTATCAAATTGTTGTTGTAAATCTATTATAAGGGAGTCCATTAAAATTTAACTGTGTAAAAATTTTGTTAGCAATGATAGTTTTTCTTTTATTACTCCTAAATTATGGTTACAGTTTATAAATAAATTCCTCTTGAAAGCTTGAATAGTATAAACCAAGTTGGAAGTTAATTTTAGATCATGGTCTATTTTTAATTTATTGTTTTTATAATAGAGCATGTGGTTTTTGTTTACATCTCATTGTCGCATGCCATTTGTATTGACCATGAAACAATTTGGATTTTTATTATGACTATGGTTTTTATTTGAATTTGGACCGAAACATGTCAATAATACTATTTGTTTTAATTTTTTGTTACACCTCTCTCAAGTAATATGAAATTGTTTATTCAAATATTTATATTGGAGGTGAAGTTCTTAAAATCTTGTGAGTTAAAAATCTAATAAACTTTTTATGATACTTTTTGAAAATATTAAATCCAAACTATGAAAAACACAAAGAATTTAATATATGAAAAAATAGGAAAATTTCTGCTCTTCTTTCAATGCTGCCAAGCAGAAATAATAAATTTCTTATATTAATACTTTTTTTGACATAAAGTCTTTTATTTAAATTTATATATTATTAATTATGTGTTTTATAGTTACTTTTATTTTTTTTTCTCCTAGCTACTGTTAAAAAACATGTTTTGCGGAGTGGAACATCAGATTGCCGATTGGAAAATTTATAGCAAATTTGTTGCGACATACAAGATTATTATTGTAAATAAAAATTGTAATAAAAGTATTGTAATTGTAAATAAAAATAAATAAAACTTTTTTTTTTCCACATTTTTATTGTGTGTTTCTCTTTAAAATTGAATGATCTTATACAGTAACTCTTTAAACATTCCTTGATATATATAATATTGATAATCATTATAAGAAATTTATGAAATATATTTTATAATAAATTAGGTTTATCCCCATTTTGTACATAATCTAGATTTTTAATTATATTGCTCACAATTTGACCATGGCATTGTATTTTTTCAAAATTAATCTAAAATAATTTAAATAGTTTTTTTTTTATGTAATAATACCATTTTTACACTTTTTTTATTTAACTGAAATGTATGACTATAAATAAGAAACTTAATTTTATAATACCTAAATAATTCACAAGATTTTTTTTCATTCAATTTTGTTGGAAAAAAAAAGAACTGATGTTAATTAATATGTTGAGTGACACACCAGACACCTGTGTCTAACACTGAATTTTCCCATTTAGGCAGCTTCACTGTAAAATGAGATATAAAGCTACTGATTTTATTTAGAATTTAAAAGAAAAGTCTATTATTCACCAAATGTGAAACCTTTCAGTTGATAATAATGGATAATATAATAAATTTTCTAAATACAATTGCAAAATTATGCGAGGTTTAGTCATCTCTAATTTCTTTTTAAAATCTTCACCTTTTTAAATTGCAGATATCTTTTATTAACCTGTTAGAGACGAACGATCAGTATACATGCCCCTTAAATTTCTCAAAATCTTAGCTTATTCTCACCAGTTACTTTTTTATTAAAAAATTTACCTTCTATAATCAGAGCATTTTCAAGATTCAATTATAGAAAATTTTCTGCATTGAAATACTGGTGGTAAAATATTAAAAATTAAAAGGCTCTTGTCGTGAAAGGATTGCATAAAGTGAAAATTTCTATTAAAAAGTAGTGCTAGCTAAAAATCATAGCTGTTGTCTGCTATGTAAACTCGACCTTTTTAGATGAATTATCACCATCAATAATAATATAAATGAAACTTTTTTTTTTTTTTTTTCAGGAGAAATAGTACAGTTAATCAGAGTAACTTTGGCCAAGAGAATCAAGTGATATAGAAAAATGTTCTATATCACTTGAGTTAATGGCAAAGTTTTGGTCTCAAAATATAGCTACTTGCACTAGTTTGAATTTGGCATCTTATTGGAAATAATTTGTCAAGATTCCACCATGGCAGAATGGATCAAAGTTTTGTAAAGGTGGAGCAAGGTTACTCTGATTGACTGTATATAAAATAAAAATGTGAAGAAGAGCAAAAATGCATAGATATCTAGAAATGCACAAAGCAAAAACTGGTACGCTGGTAGGTATCTTGCATTTTTTATTTTCTATTTTGTGTAGAGATGAAGAGCAGTAACTAAAGTAGTTTCTTTAAAGATCTTTCAGAATTGAAAGTTTTAAAATGCTAAAAATAAGTTTTATTAGCAATAATATCTTTAATTATATATACTTTTAAAAGTCACAAGAAAATTTACTATCCTTTAAATAATTTGTTATTATTTAACAACAACAACAACAACTTTTTTTGATATATTATTGAATTAAAAAATGGTTTTATTTATCTAAAATTAATGGATGTGAATATATATACATTGGCATTGGCAAGAGAAAAATTTTAACATTTTAGTTAACTATTTTTTTTTTCTAATATGAAATGGAAAAAATAATTTTTTTTTTTAAATTCTAGATATTTTAAATAGTTAAAAAGTTTGACTTACTTTATTTGCTTTTCAATATAATGTCATCTTTTTTTTTTTTTTTTTAAATCTATAAGCACTTATATTACGACTAAAAGGTGTCTATATTTCGTCTGGATGTCGAAGTTTTTGGGTGTAATATGAATAAATTTTGAACGTAATACGGACAAATTTTTGGATGTAATAAGAATAAATTCTGGATATAATATAGACAAATTTTGTACATAGTACGGATGTAATTTTCGACGCAATGAGAACAAATTTTGGACGTCCAATTTACGTAAATTTTATGTTCATTCTATGCTCATTTTGCGGCCCAAAAGACGTACTTTTTACGTAAAGAGAGGTGACATTTGGACGTAATAAGAATAAATTCTAGATGTAATATGGACAAATTTTGTACGTAGTATGAACGTAATTTTAGACGTAATAAGAATAAATTTTGGACGTCCATTTTACGTTAATTTTATGTTCATATTATGCTCAGTTTGCGGCCCAAAAGACGTACTTTTTACGTAAAGGGTGGTGACATTTGGACGTAATTTTGACTAAATATTGACGAAGTTCGGAGAACTTTTAGACTTAAATTGGACACGTCCATTGATCCAAATTACGTACTTTACGCGTAAATTGGACGAATCTGTGTTGTGTGGGAAATAAAATGATCAAAAACTGTTAAGTAAGTGAAAGATAATTCTTTTATCTAACTCTATCTTCCAAGGAAATATTTTGAAATTGGATTATTAATCATTCTATCTATAAACTCTAGAGCATTCAGGATAATGATGGACTGAAATTGCATTTTTCTAAAAGTTGCCTTTACGATAAAAATTGATAGTTCAGCTGCATATCAAATGAAATAGAAAAAATTGCTATTTGTCTTATTGCAGAAATTTTAAAATAAAATTCTAAAATTTAAACATCTGGTTTCTTCATGCTTCATTAAACTTTTGGGGAATATTTTTCATGCAAATTTTCGTAGAAGGATTTAAAAAATTAATTAACTCAAAATATTTCCACATTCGATTTTATAAAAGATATTCGCTCTTCTTATCATTTTTTTTAATTAAAAGCTAAACTATATTTCTGCCGCGATAACTTGCATGAATTTTGAAGAATAATCTATTTTTCTTAATATTATGCTTGGGGTATTGTGCTGCATGTTTGCTAATCAAAAGTTAAAATTTTTCTAATAAAATGTCTCAATTACAGAAGATTTTAATTTCTCCAACTTAACGTGTTATGACCAAAATCGGCAGTATACAGGGTAATTCAAAATGAATATAAATTACAATTAGCTGTAACTGTTTTAATAAAAAATTTTTAATTTTATTTAAGAAAGGTGTTTATATGTTCGGGATGAAGGCAGGGAAAGTCGATAGCTTCAGAGCCCGCCCGCCCGCTAACCGTCTCTCAATATCTTTAATTTGTCCACTTTTTCTTTTAAATTTGTCCGGTTTTAATTTGTTTTATATATTTTTTTTTCTTTTCTATTAAGAGTCCAAGGCTATTCGGGTCGTAAGTAAAGTATTTCGCCGCTATCTGTGGTCGCCTCTGTTTGGATCGTAGGTAGGGGTCGTCGACGAAAATTGAAACACCTTTCTTAAGTAAAATTAAAATTTTTTATTAAAATGTTTATATAAAAGGTGAATGTTTTAAAATCTGATGATTTAAAAAACCAATTGAATTTAATAAACTTTTTATCATAGCTGTAGCTGTTTTATCAAGAGAAATTTACCGATAAGAATTACACAAAGTGTAAAAGGAAATGAAAAAAAAATTAGATAGTTTATAAATGTTCTATACGACTCTCCGTGGTAACACGGACAACATCTACACTTTCTTTTTGTCCAAACATCAAACCCAGGAAAAAGTTTTGTTGAATCAACAAAAGTTTGTTTGATCCAACAAGTCTTTTCGTTTAAATATAGGTCAATGGAAATTTTGTTTGAATAAATAAAAAAATATTGTTGATTTCTTTTTTTTTTTTTTTTTTTCTTTTCCCAATTTTCATCCGAAATGCATAATAATGTCATTAATCCGCCTCAATTTGAAAAGTTTTTACTATCCAAAAATTATGTTAATATTTTATAGCTATGTAAGTCAATTAAAAAAAATTACGTGAGAGAGTTATGGCTACTGCACACCAATTTAAATTTTACAAAAACAACACAATTTTGTTGGAATTACAAATTGAAAATACAAGACTTAGTAAGACTCAAATAAAATTGATGAAATTTTTTTAAAATTTTATAAGAGTGTTAACAATATATATATTTTTTTTTTTGTCTGAGTAATAAAACTGATTTTTTATACCAAAATGTACTCAACCAAAACATGTTTTGTAATTTTAACCAATTCCTTTTTCTGGGTGCAGATACCATCAGCATGTGTTGTTGGTATTCTGTGTGTTAGAATTTCCCAATTGTCATTTCTGTCACTACAGTGTAGAGAAGATTTCATCAGCATTATATTCAAGCACCTCCTAACAACATACACATATGGTATCGTCTGTGTGAACAAAAAGGATATTTTGATTTCTTCCACGTGACCAACAGGAATCATATAGAATATTTATAAAGTATGCAAACGAAATTTTTAACTTCCTTTTAAATTCTGTAAAATTGTTATCGATAAATTCCTTACGATAAAATAGTCATAGACATTTGTAATCGCTATATTCATTTTGAATTGCCCTGTATTTTGATGTACAATCGTGAAAAATAAATAAAAAAATAAACAACCCTTGTAACTCTGCAACTGGTTATTATAGAAGAAAGTTACTGGTACTAAACGATTCAAAATAAAGTCTACATTTAAATTATGTATCTAAAATTTGTTTAGGGGGTCATCTACAAATAAAAATTGAACTAAACTTTTTCTTTCAATGGCAATATCTAATTTTGACAATACATTTTAAATCTTCAGTTTTAACTATGCCTGGAAACGAACTTTCAAATCATTCGGATGTTAAGTTTTTGATTTATAAGTATTCAAAATTTGAGTTTCCAATGTTAAATTAAATTTCATATTTTCATTAATAACTCCTGAAATTATTGTCCCAATCTGATGATTTTTTGTGTGGCATATAATACTAAAAAAGCCAAATATAAATACATTGAATTTGTAATTTAAAACATTTTATAATATGAATTATGAAACTAATTTTTTATAAAATGTAAATTGCAATCTGCAATTTTTTTTTATGTACAAATTTATCAGCTTATTAAAAAAAAACCACAAATGTGTTGGAATGATACACATATGATGAAAATTGCCGACGTAAAACACTTGGAAAAAAGAACATTGTAAAAGACCGATGATTGTTTTTAACTAGCAGATTTTTTGTTGTTGTTGTTTTTTCGCTTGTAAACTGCACCCAGAAAAAAATAATTGATTAAAACTAGAAAACATGTTTTGTTGCGCACATTTTGGATGTTTTAAGCGAATTTTTTAGTTAAAGTAAAAAATAAATATAGTTTAAAAAAACTAAAAAACACGCTTTTTAAGTATATCAAACTAAAAAGTGAAAAATAATTCGTACTATAAGCTGAAAACGAAAATAGATGAAAAATACTACATTACTATAAAATCATTGTTATTATAAAAATCAATTAATAAGCAATAAATAAAATTATCGTGGAAAAAAAGCGTGGGGTGCTCCATCTACCATGCTCCATCTATCAGTTCTTAAGAAGCACCCCACGCTTTTTTTCCACGATAATTTTATTTATTGCTTATTAATTGATTTCTATAATAACAATGATTTTGTAGTAATATAGTATTTTTCATCTATTTTCGTTTTCAGCTTATAGTACGAATTATTTTTCACTTTTTAGTTTGATATACTTAAAAAGCGTGTTTTTTAGTTTTTTTAAACTATATTTATTTTTCACTTTTTAGTTTGATTACTTTAAAAGCGTGGTTTTTAGTTTTTTTAAACTATATTTATATTTAATACAAAAACCAAATTAATCGGTTGGATAGTTTCAGAGTAATTGGTGAACATACATAGAAAAAAAATACATACGCGTCGAATTATAACTTCCTCTTCCTTTTCTGAAGCCGGTTAAAAATAAAAATTGTAATACGGAATTTTTTTTTTTTTTTAATTTTACATTGATGTAAATAATGTCAGGAGTGGGGTTCGAACTCACAATCTCTTTCGAAAAACAGAGCTTCAATCCGGCGCATTAGACCGCTCAGCCATGCTATCTACACTCCGTTCAGTGAACGTATTCAACACTTTTAATTAGCAAGAAATCACTAATTTTATTAGTTTTTGCCTAATTACTAAAAAAGTACTGAACCAATTTCGATGAAACTGAAGTAGTACCAATTCGAGAGTATCGTCTTTCATTTAACACCAAAACCAAATTAATCGGTTGCATGGTTTCGGAGTAATCGGTGAACATACATAAAATAAGGAGAGTCACAAACTCACAAACATACAGGTGAAGTTAATATAAAAGCGTGGTAAAAATCGGTTTTGTTGCTCAGACAAAAAAATATTGTTAACACTCTTATAAAATTTTAAGAAAATTTCATCAATTTTATTTGAGTCTTACTAAAAAAGTCTTGTATTTTCAATTTGTAATTCCATCAAAATCTTCTTGTTTTTGCAAAATTTAAATTGGTGTGCAGTAGCCATAACTCGCTCACGTGATTTTGTGTAATCGACTTATATAGCTATAAAGGATTAACCATAATTTTTGGATAATAAAAACTTCTCAAATTGAAAACGATTAATGACGTTATTATGCATTTCGGATGAATATTGTGGACGGAAAATTACATACACTGTTAAAAATAAATCTGTGAATTCCAGGTGAAACTACCGGCAGCAATGTAGCCGAACTGTTACCGTTCCGTAAGTAGATTTACCGTTGTGGGACATACAAGAAAGGAAAACTCCGTTTGAAGAAGCGGTAACTTTCTGTTACAAAGTCTGATTTCTAATGATAATAATTTAATATAATTTTTAAAATTAATAAATCGATTAATCGTCAAAGAATTCGAAATTACTGAGTGATTTTAAGCTGCTATGTTATTATTTTTGCACAATTTAGCTCACGCCGTCCTCAGGATCGAACTCGGGACCTTTTGATAGCGGAATAAATCCTTACTAACCGAGCCAAAGCTGCTGATGCCGGGTTGTACAGAATATGTCTTTTATGAGTTAGTGGGAAAATCTGTTGCGCTTTTTAAATATTTCCTTTTAAATACATTCTTTATAATATTTGTAAACGGTTTATTTTATTTTATTTTAGACTGATGCATAATGCTTTTTTTTTAAATCAGTTTTTCTTTTTAAATAGTTTAAATAAAAAAAAATCACTGATTAAAACCACTGTTTATTTTATTTATTTATTTATTTATTTATTTTTTTTTTATTTTTTATTTTTTTTTTTTTTTTGAATGAATGAATGAATGAAAAAAACTTTTTATTAACAACTTTTTTTTAGAAAAATAATGTTATAGACAATTTTTTGAAATTGTCCTACACTATTTATTTATTTATTTATTGGCTAATTAATTAAAAGATTTTTTAATAAGAAATAAGAGAAAAATAAACAGAAAACTGTAATTTAAAAGGGACTTTTTATGTTTTCATTATTTCTTGTCGCCAGTGGGATACGAACCCACAATCTGCGCTCTCAGGTAATTAGCGGTATGGTGCCTTGACCACTCGGCCACGGAGCCCCTTACACAACGGAGTGTCTCCGTTTTTTGTTTTTATTTCAATCCGTTTCGTTATTTTCAGGAAAAAAGTTGGGATTTGCTGATTTGTAACGGACAATGCCCTTTTGTTGTGAAAAGGGACTTTTTCTGTGAAGTTCAGGAAAAAAATATTCGTGAATTTCAGAATTTTTTTAACAGTGTAGGAACTGATTAGTGTTGAGTGCCATGATATTACACCGGCAATTTTAGTTAACGTTATATCATTCCAATTCATTTTGGGTTTTTCAATGTGCTGATGAATGTGCGCAATAAAAAAAAGAAAGGTGTTGGCATTCGAAAATTTCATTTTTTTTTTCACTGTAATTGTAATTGTGAAAGGTCTGTTTTTTTAAATCATCATATTGTTTTAATTGATGCGATCTCGAGCGCATACCTTCAAATAACTAAATCTGAAATTTAGTTTTGATTGGCTGAGAGGTTAGGTCGCTAGAAGTACATATATAGGGGAAGTTATTTTTTATGACTACCCTGTATATACATATATATATACAGTCGGCTCTCGTTAATTCGAACTCGTCGGGACCACAAGAAATGTTCGAATTATCCGAAGTTCGAATTATGGAAAATCTGAAATGAAAACATGCTTAATATGGTACTATTAGAAAAGAATTAATGTTATACTGTTTTTTAAATTTATTTCGTCTGTTATTATTAGAATATGACTTAATATTAAATTAAAATGTATAAATACAAACACTAATTAAAAGATAAACACAAACACAATGGAAGAAAAATTTAAACGTCCCTGATGGACAGACCGGGCATTATGAAAGTGGATATCATATGCATTGGATTATATGTATACTTGTTCGGAACAATTTTTACTAAAAAGTCAAAGAAAGAAAGTTATTTAAATGATCTTAAATCCGTGAGAAAGAAGCGAAAAATGAAAAATCGAAATTCTCGTTAGTTCGAGTTAACCGAAGTCAAAAGAAAATGAGTTCGAATTAATGAAAATTTTTAACGTTATTCTGCCATTGAAAATTTCGGGACTTCATGTTTAGTTCAAATTAAGCGAAGATTCGAATTATCCGATTTCGAATTAACGAGAATCGACTGTATATATTAATACTTATTGTGTCCTGCTTTATGCGAATTCTCAATTTCAAATTTCTCTCACCAGTAGTTTTCCAATTGTGATTGAAAAACGTCAAAATGATGGTTTAACCCCTTCGCGACGGCGCGACAGGAGCCTTTTACTTAACTTTTAATCTTTTACCGCCGGTTTTTTGAAACAGAACTTTTTTTCAAATGAATCGTGAAAATTCCCTGATTAAATAAGGTAAACTTTACAATAAAAAATAACTGGTGTAATAATGTAAGATAATGAACCTCTTATGGGGCACGTATACCGGTCGCTAGTCTCCAAGGGGTTAAGGAGCTGTCTATGACATACAGCAACAATCGAGTACTGCACTTTAATTTGAATACAGCCCCTAAAATAGGCTCATTTTAAAATAATTATTTTTTTCTGAAACTAATTGTATGAATTTCTTGAAAATTTGTATTTAGACTGACTGTGTGAAGGGTGCAGAATTTATTTATTGTGTCGAACTTGGGTTTTGCTGAGGAAAAGAAAACAAAGTTTGGATTCGTTTTAACGTACACTGTAAAAAAAAAAATCAAGAGGTTACTAAAAATTTCTTAGTAAATTTGTATTCCACAGAATTTTTTAGTAACCATTACAAACTTTTTTTTGTAAGTGAAACAAGCATTTTTTTGTAAACTGAACAAAAGATTTTTTTGTATAACTAACATAAAAATTTTTAGTATGAGCCACCAAGCAAATTTAAGTAATAGCTCCAAAATTATTTTTAATAACCATTACGTGCGCCCGAAGGGCAGGAGCTTCCTTCGAGCTGCATCTAGACTTCTGAAGCGGAAGATTTTCGGCAAAACGGCACCAGATGGCAGCACCAAACACTCCTACCTGCTCCAACAGGATTTTCGTAATCCCTTTATTAACGAGACACTACATACATTCGGAGCGTATTTGGCGGTGGCAAGTATCGAACCCGGGACCTTTTAGCCTGGAGTTCGTTACTATAACCACTATGCTATGAAGGCCACACCATCTGAGCTTTAGTAAGAGCTATTAAAAATATAAAACTATTAACTCTATTCGTTGCTAACTTTTTTCTAGTAATTCTTACAGATTTTTTTGTAACCGACTAAGATTACTAAATATTTTTTAGTAATTACAAGGATCACTAAAGTTTTTTTAGTAGATCGACCCTTTTTTTTTTACAGTGTATAGATCGTCTCCTAAGCAAGTGTTTTATTCATCATTTAAAAGTAGGCTTTATTTCCAATCGTTTAGCACCAGTAACTTCCTTTTACAATGATTTGTTACAGAGCTAGTAGAGGGTGTTTTAAAGGCTTTCAACTCCAAATTTAAGGGTGTTTTCTCAAATCAAAAAGGGCAAGTTTATGACAGAAGTTTTAATTTATTGTTTTCGGAAATCCATGAAACAAGCAGGTGTTGCTGTTCAGAAACTATGTAATTGCACTCTTTTTTCCATTTTTTTCCTTTCTTTCTTTCTTTTTTCTTTTTTCTTTATTTTTTTTTCTTTTTGGCAAACGCAATCGATTTTTTAGAAAATAGTGTCTAAGTTTTGCGTTTTGAACCGAATTTCCTTCTGAAAGAAGAATAACCACTCAAACAGGGGTAAAAAAAAGATTTTCACGTAATCAAAATCCCTTATAACTCAACAGGAAATTTACTAATGAAAAAAATGGAAAATTCAGTTCGATTTTAAATCGTTTCCAAAGTCAGGCCCCACAATTTCCATTTCTTTCTCTCTCTCTTTTTTTCTTTTTTGGCAAACGCAATCGGTTTTTCAGAAAATAGTGTCAAAGTTTTGCGCTTTCACCCGAATTTCCTTACTAAAGAAATATAACCATTCAAACAGGAGTAAAAAAAGAGTGATTGTCACGTGATCAAAATCTCTTACAACTCAACAAGTAATTTATTGATGAAAAAAATGGAAAACTCAGTTCGATTCTAAATCGCTTCCATAATTAGGCCCTCCAATTTCATATCTTTGCATTTAAAAAATGAATTTGTAAATGTGACAAAACGCTTCGCGCTTATTGAACAGAGAAGTTGAAAACAGCCTTAACAATATTTTATGGAATGTTAGCGAAAAAGGCAACCATTTGATGACTTTTAGCATTACTCCAGATTTTTCACAATATAATCACGAATGCAAAACATACCTTTAATCAAGTTAAAATCATCGGTTTTTTCCAAGAAAAAAGTTAAAATTTAAATGTGTTTCAAAATCACTCAGTCATCATTTAAATGTATTTCAAACAATAATCCACGAATCATAATATTTTTGGCATGATCTTATAAAAGAGCTATAAATGTCACGTATAACATTTTAAGTAAGGAACTTGTCGTGGTATAGCTCAGTACGAAATAAGAATTTCGTTGATTTTGAAATAATATAATGACAACAATGGGGTCAGGAAGTGTAATTATGACCACCTTGTACATTTTCAATATTGTTATTATTATTATTATTATTATTATTATTATTATTATTATTATTATTATTATTTTACTTTTTTCTATTTGGAAAAGTGATATTTTTAGTACATAGGAAGTAACTTTGCTCCTTTAAGTGTGTTCTCAACTGCTCCGCAAAACGTTTTGACACATTTACAAATCCATTTTTTAACGGAAAGTTATAAAATTGGAATGGCTGACTATGGAAGCGATTTCGAATCGAACTTAATTTTCCATTTTATGATAGATAATTAAATTACCTACCGAGTTCTAAGCGAAAATACGATCACGAGATTACCCGTTTTTCTACTGCTTTGCGACCGGTTTTTCTGCTTTCGTTAGGACATGTACTCAAAAAGTCAACTTTGAAGGTTTGTTATGAAAAATCTATTGTGTGTTTTTTAAAAAACAGAAAATTGAGTGCAATTAGACAGTTTCTAAAAAACAACATCTGCTAATTTCATGCATTTCCAATTAAAAATAAATTAATACACGCGTCACAAAGTAGCCCTTTTTGATTTAAGAACGCCCTTAAAAAAAAACCTCAAAGTTTAAATTCTTAGCTGTTTTTTTTAAAGTTATGTGAGGGATTGACCTTTGTCATAAAGGCACTCTAGTATTTCTGAGATCGTGACGTCAATAATTTAACACGTGTAAGCGTGAAAGCGACATCTATCCTCTCTTTTACTTTAATTTTCTAGAGCGTGTGTGTCTCTTTCGGATTCTACAGTTAGGTCGCGATTAGTAGTAATATGTAAATTTGAAGTATCTCAGTTTGCAACATATAAAAGCTTGGAGTTTGAGTGTGTGTAGAGTGTCTCTGGCAACAGTAGCCAGCCAGGAGTGTCTCTGGCGACGCTAGCCAGCAGAGTGTGTCTAGCGATATTAGCCAGCGAAGTGTGTCTCTAGCGGCGATTTCCAGCTGGTGTCTAGCAGAGTGTGTCTAGCTGCGTTGATTGATCCAGAGCAAGCGATATCGAGAGTTAGCGAGCCTCCAGTGAGTTGATAAGGAGTTTGGGAATTCGACTCGTGAAGTTGGTCGGTGGTAAAAAATTTAATAGTAATTAGGTTGATTATCTCCAAGTTAATAATGAAATATATACAGCCACGGGCTGTCTAATAAGATTTTGTCGAGCAGTTTAGCCGAAAGATAGCTGAGAAGTAATCTGAGGTGCCCTGATTGAGCTAGTTCCGGAGCTGTGAGTATGAGTTTAATCTTTTAGTAGTATTCTCAGTTGTGAAAATTACAGACTTGCTCCACTCCCCTTGAGCCCTTATCGTTTTTAATAAACTGTTTTTGTCTTATGTACTGAGTTATGTCTGCATTTAACACCCAGTACGAGCACCCAACCTTTACAAATGACACCCAATGTGTGTTTACCGTTACAGTTAAAGGATGGTTATAATTACTCCATCAATACCTCACAATCACAAAAAATTGGAGTAATTAAGACTATTAGTCGGGAAATTATGATCACATTGCTGTAAAAAAAGTGTAAAGTTACTAAAAGTTTTCTAGGAAACTGGGATTCCTAGAACTTTTTATGTAATGGCAATAGCAAAAATTTATGTAACAGATACAGATTTGCACTGAAAATCAAAAAATTTGTAAAGTTACTAAAAATCTTATGGAAAACTGGGATTACAAAAACTTTTCATGTAATTGCAACCCAGGTTACAGACAAAATTTTACTAAGAGAACTATAATTTTAATAGATTTGTTTGTAAAGTTCTGTAGCTTTACAAAAACTAGTTTTGTAGTTTTACACTTTTTCTTGTACAGGATGCAGGTAAAATATTAGTAAGCATTCAGATTTTGGCAACTTTGCATCTGGAGGATTACAGATTTTTTTTACACTGTGCATTTTCTCTTTATATTTCCTTATACGCATTTGTTTGGGGTAATTGTGGCCATTAGAATTCCGGACTGACAAATCTATTTATGAAAAATTTTGGTAGACTTTCTTTGAAATTGCTATTTGGATATCAAAATTTCTTCAAACTAATGATAAATAATGTCTAAAACGAAAAGTACATTACACTGAGAAAAAAAATCTGCAATCCTACAGATGTAAAGTTTCCGAAATCTGTATGATTACTAACACTTTATCTGTACAATGTACAAGAAAAAAATGTAAATCTACAAAACTAATTTTGGTGAAGTTACAGAAATATGTAACTTTACAAACGTGTCTACAAATACTACAGCTATCTTACTAAAATTTTATCTGTTACCTGGGTTGCAATTAAATGAAAAATTCCTGGAAACCCAGTTTCCTAAAAAAAAATCTTAGTAACCTTTCAAGTTTTTTGATTTTCATTACAAATTTGTATCTGTTGCATGAATTTTTGCTGTTGCCATTACATAAAAAGTTCTCGGAATCCCAATTTCCAAGAAAACTTTTAGCAACTTTACAGCTTTTTTTTTTTTTTTTTAGTGTATGAGATCAATATCTAAGCATGAAACAAAATATTGTCTACATAGTTTGCTCCAATATGGAAATCCATGATCATATTTACCCCACATGACCCTCTACATTTCAATCAATTACCACTCACCTTGGACGATAAGTTATACCATTGCTGCCAAGTTTTACACTTCTTTCGGACCGCTATTTTTGAATAGAAAAAAAATTCTCAATTTAATGAAGCAATTTTTTTTATTAAAAAAACTATGATAATTAAAAAAAAAAAAAAGTAAAATTAGTTTCAGGAAATTGTTACATAAGTTATTTTCATAAAATGGTTTCACTATCATTTTAAAAAGATGAGGTAGATAAAACTTTACGAGGCATGTGTGTACATAATGTTTTGTTTTCTACTTCCTTGTAATATTATTTATCAACAAGTCATATACATTTTCTAGCTTTCAAATTAAAAAATGTCAGAAATTGTGCGCCAAACGTAGCAATTCGTACTACAACAATTTTAAAAATTGTCAGATCTTGGTGTAATAGTATAAAGTACTTCGGTATAGTATCATAGCCGAAAATTTTTGTGTATCTCTGTAATTACTATCTGTCTTCTACTATGAAGGAAAAAACTTATAATAAACCTCATCAATGTATATAAATTTCATAAAATTTGAAGTAGTACAATATAATTAAAACTCGTCCCCAACATCGTTTCTTCCTATATCATTAGGTAATGGAATACTTTTGTGTGGTAATGTAAATTGATAACAAATATTTTTTGAGCCACAGACTGTACAAAATGCATATTGCAGTATATGCTTCATAGATGCATATCAATTTTATTACTTTCGAAAGAGTGTAACATCATTACGGGTGTATTCGAAGAAACGCTTTTCCACCTTCAGCAGCTCGAAATTTTCCGATACAATTTCAGACACACTTTCAAAAGTAGAAACATAAAACTTGCTGAGGGGATTTTTGAAGGGACGTATAAAATGCCGTGTGATGTCTTTTTACGCTCAATTCATTAGAATTTGATTTATAAGCAATTAACTTCTAGGGAAGACCCTTTTTTTCGTTCCCAGAACTCGCACTTCGAAAAAATCGGCTCAAATTGCCGTTTTTGATTGCTTTTTTTTTGCAATATTTTGTGCACTTATCAAAGAATTGACCTTCACGGTACCTTGTGTACTTTCTAAATAAGAGAATTGGGAAGTTTGGTGCGTTTGAGAGCAGAAGTAAATTTAAAAATAAATCGGAAAACAAGCAGTTTGAATCGAAATACACCATTAAAATAAACTTGAAATTACCTTTTTCCCATTGGCCGTCATGTAACGGAGTACTTTTGATTGTCCCTGTAATTAAATTATACATTCGATTTTCATAAACTTTGAATTGATTCGACAAAATTAAGCAACAGTTATATATTGTAAACTTCAAATAATTCGGTTGAGCAGTTTTTGCTCGATTTATATGCGAACAGATGTGTTGATTAAACGACGATTATAGGTCCTACGCATTTACATAATTACGAACGCATCTAAAAAACGAAAAATAAAACTATTAATCGAACTGTTATAAAAACTTCTTAAACACACCATAAAACATATTGAAAAAAAGGCGAGATTTTTCGAATGAATTGAGTCTTTCTTCGTCAGCCGCAAAGAAAGACGTCCCACTACTATGAATGCAGCGGCACGAGTGAAATGAAAAGGCGGTAAAGGGAACAAGCTGAAAGAACAGCCAATAGGAAAGTAGAAGGCAACAGCCAATCATGGAAGAGTATAATCAAACCGTATGACTAGCACAGGGAAGAAGGGGAAGGAAAAAGCAAGAGGATTAAAAAAGTAGGTTATAATAAAAACATACAAATCGTACATACATAAAAGGCTCAATTGGAAAAAAAAAAGTAAAATAAAAGTACATACATAAATAGCTCAATTGAAAAAATAAAATAAATAAATAAAATTATATATATATATATATATATATATATCTTATTTTCTTGAAAACTATTAATTTTTATAACACTCCTTGCAATATATATTGTGGTGGTTACTCGATAACCCCTCACATATTTTTATTTTAATTCAATTGTATTAACTATTTTATTTCCTATCATCTCCTTTTTATTAATGTTCTCAATTTAAATATCATTTCGATTTCGTTTCTTTTGATATCTTCTCCTGTAAATATTTCTTCCTTTCGTAGCTTATCGAATGTTCTAAAGCGGTAAAATCTTGTTTGAATTCATTCCTTCCGGTTTAAAAAGCTTCTAGAAATTTCTCGATCGTTCGATGGGTGGTTACTTCCGTTTAATCTGGCCCTCCCTTTGGCCTATCAAATTAAAATACACAGGTGACGTGATTTATGCAGTTAAGTGCCTGGCCACCTTCTTTGGCTTTCCTTCTTTAAGTGTATTATCATTTTTTTCCTTATTAAATTCATATTTCCCTATACATTGACACGTTGCTTGGCCTCTTTTTCCTCGCTTTCCCCATTCGAACGTTGTCAACTTGGCGTATTCCGGGTTTGCGGTAACCCTTTATCTTTCCTCTCCCCTCTCTCTGTGCCGCCAGTTCAGTTGAGTGGATGCTGCACTGCGAGATGGAAGGTAAACTTCCGAATGGTCGTTTTGCTGCGAGAGCCAAAGCACCTCTACCGCTACGACCTAATCCTTTGGCCATTCTTTTTTTACCGGCCGTTCAAATGTTCTCATAACTTGTTGAGAATCTATTAATTTCATATATGCTTTGTCGCAGTTTTTTTTAAAAAAAGGCACTCTTCGATGTTATTCATAATTTTCCAGTTAATCCCATGTTGTTGTTCTCAATGAAGTCATGTTTTTCTCGGAAGGTAATGAAAATGGTATTCTTCTTGCATAAAATATTATAACTTGTTTTTTTTTTTTTTATTCATGGAAGATCGTTCATAGGCAAAGTATGATTATCTTCGCATAAATGGGATCCCCACAAGAAAATACAAAAATCTCTTTACGATTCAAGTTTTCTTCTTTTATTGAGTTGATACAGTTGATGTTCTTAAAAAATTTATTCTTCAGATCTTTAGAAAAATGATTGATCGGTATTTGTCGAAATGAATATATTTAAAGAAAAATTGTGTGAAAAAGAATATCTACACCTGTGTATTATCCTTGAGAAGAATTTGTATGAAATGAATAATGATCTATTTACATATAATGTGCATTCACGAGAATATGTTATAAAAATATAATGTCATGACGTTACTTCACAAATAATTATAAATAAAATTTTTATTCTTCAATTTTTTCTTCAAATAATGTGTTCTAAGTTAATTTCTTCTTCGTCTTGAGTATTTCTTCATTTGTCAAGATTCCAGGTAACATTTTTTCTTATTTATTTATTTTCTTCACAATTTACTTTTGAGTTGATATTATCATAGTAAAAGATTCTTTACGAAGAACTATAAAGTTAAGCTTTTGTCATGTCCTTTTTTTGTGGGTGTTTTGCTGGCATTCATCCAATGCAATGTCTTTTTACCCACTAGTATGATCACGTGGCCTATTTTAGATGAAACGAAAACAAGCGTTCTCATCTCTTCTCCCAAACATAACATATATATATATATATATGTGTGTGTGTGTGTGTGTGTGCTGGAATGCATTTTCAGCAATCATTTATTTCAAGTACGAAGATTTTGAATTTTAAAAAGCACCTCAAGAGTTAGTGGAAATTCGAATTTCTAAGAAAACTGGAAATGCAATTTATCTTCCTGACATTCTTCTCAAGGATGGCTAGAAAGACAAAGTGGAATTGATAATAGCGAAGAGTCAGTTTTAATTTTTCAAAATGCAGGGTTACATAAATCACTGACAAAAGAAAGCAACCACTTTCTTACTTTAAAAAGTTCTAGAAAGAAACGGGGAGCAAATATTTGCATTTGTCTTCAAATGTTTACTTTGTTGAAATAATTTTTTGTACCGTTGAGAGAATTTTTTCTATTTAAACGAAAAAGATTTTTTTTTTAATTTAATTTTATTATTTTTTTAATTATAGAATCAAAGCGCCAGAAGTTTACAATGCTGTAATTCGGATTATTATTTTTTTTCTGTAATGATACAATAACAACTGAAATAAACCGTTATGTAGAGATTTTGGTAGATGATAATAAGAAAAAAAAAGAGTCATACAAAATAAAAACGTTGTAATTTAGGTTAATATCTAACGTGAAAATAGCACAAATGTTAATATCCCTGCAAAAAAGACTGTAGGCACAGACATCTGTTTTTGAACTTATAAACAGGACCTGTTTATTGAATACGCCCGTGAAGCCCGTTTTTACAACTGAAATAGAAAGGGGCCTCCAAATTTCCTTTTCAAACCTAATTTTTAGAATTAAAAAGAATATATATATATACATATAAAGCATTTTTTTTATTATGCTACAATTTGTAAATCATAAAAGATATTTGAAGTTCAAATATTCACAACTGTAGTTCCATAGACCATAGTAGGGTAATTTCCATAGTAGGAAGTATATAATTCCCTTTTACAATATGCATTGGTTGTGTATAATTATGTATTTAATAAAATACTCTTTCATAAGTATAATATGTACATAGTCAGTTTTAATTTAATATTAAAAATGTGTTTTACTCGAAATTTTGATGATAAAATTTCAAATTGTTTAAGCACAAAAAATGGATTTAGGGTTTAGTATATAGAAAAACAATCGGTAGAATTAAAAGTCACTTCAGGAAAATTTAAATTACTTTTCAATTTTATCTTTTAAAAATGAAACTAAGAAAACAAAATAGTTTATCAGATTCAAAGCTTCAAGTATTACACTTGTAATATAAAAGATTTTTATTGCCAAGAGATTTTAACAGCAAGTTCAGTTATTAGGCGCAGAATTAGATTTAATCTCTGAAGTTAAAGTGCAAATAGAGTTTTTTAAACTATTTCCATAAAAAATGAAAAAAAAAGTTTAGCATATCTGTTTAAAACAGAAGAAGAAAATTTAAATCACGGTTCGCCTTCTATAGCTGCGTGGTCTTTAAATTGCGTTTTAAATCTTCTTTTTATGTGCAACTAGAAATATAAATGGAAAAGACAAGACTTGAATTCACAATTTTATAAATGAAATTTAAAAATAGTAGTTGAGAGCTCATTTTTCTCTGCATCAAATGAGATTTGTTATTTATTTTTTTATCTTTAAACAAAGTTTTTAATTGTCTTTTTTTTTTTTTTTTTTTTTTTTTTTTTTTTTTTTTTTTAAACTAAAAATGCAATAAAAAATAATATTTTTTATTCTTTTAATAACTTAGTTATTACAATTTTTTCTCAAATTATTCTATATTTTTATTATAACATTAAGAAACAATTTTTAGGTGAGTTTGTAATTATGTAAATACGTATAACCCGTAGTCTCGTTCAATCCGTCCGTCTGTCCCAACCGAAACTATTCAACCCAATCGTTTGAAATTTAAAATATATAATTGTTACATAATTTTATCGAGTCATTTGAAATTTTATGAAAATTGAATGTATAATTTAATTACAGGGACAGTAAAAAGTATTCTTTACATTACGTCCGATGGGAAAAATGTTTTAAGTATATCTTTACGCTGTAACGCTCTTTCGAACATATTAAAATTGATATGCATCTATGAAGTATATACTAAAATATACATTCTGTACAATGTGTGGTGCAAAGAATAATTTTTACTAATATACAGGGCTATACAAAAGTATTTTATTACAGACTGGTATTAGAGGAAACATTGCTTGGGGTGTGTTTTAATTATATTAACTATTTCTCATTTTATGAAAATGATGTAATGTTTCTCAAGTGTACTACAAATTACTTCCTATGTAATAGAAAGCAGACAGTATTTACAAGAACACACAAAAGATTTTGGACACTATAGGTATTCAAAGTACTGTATATTACCGCCAAGATCTAAATATTTTAAAAATTTCATTACAGTAGGAACTCACCTCATGTGCTATGTTTTGTGCAAATTCCTATTTATGAATATCTAGGTTATGGGTCGCAGACATTTGTGTTCCAATATCTTGTTCTTCCCTGGAATTCGTTCTGCTGAAGTTCATGCCTGTAAATGATATCGAAATGTACTTTATTACATATTTTATTACACTTTAAAGACTCAATTTTGAAATTTACTCAAAAATCACTGCAGGAAAATTGAAATTGCATTTGGATTATATCTTAGAATAATAAAAGTAAGAAAACAAAATAGTTTATCAGATTCAACACTTATCCAAGTATTACACTTGCAATATAAAGGAATTTTATTGCTAATATATTTTAACAAAAACTTCAGTTTTAAGACGCTGAATTAGATTTCTTCTTTGCTGATAAAGTGCAAATAGAGTTCTTTTAACTATTTCGGTATAATATATATATATATATATATATATTTAAAGAAAGAAAATAAAAAAGAAAAGCGGTAGCAAATGTGTTAGAAACAGAAAAAAAAATTAATCACGTTTCGCCTTCTCTGGCTGTGGTCTTTAAATTGCGTTTTACATCTTTTTATGTGCAACTAGAATTATA
Organism: Maratus speculifer; assembly: GCA_964019185.1. Taxonomy (NCBI): domain Eukaryota; kingdom Metazoa; phylum Arthropoda; class Arachnida; order Araneae; family Salticidae; genus Maratus; species Maratus speculifer. The sequence goes on along the minus strand of OZ025291.1, from coordinate 319,940,178 downwards.
AATGGAAAAGACATGAACTGAATTCACAGTTCTGGAAATGAAATTTAAAAATAGTAGTTGAGAGCTAGCTCATTTTTCTCTGGATTAAATGAGATTTCTTGTTTATTTTTTTATCTTTAGACGGAGTTTTAATTTGGCTGTGTTCTTTCCTTTTTAACTTTCTTCAATCTTACAAGAAAAAAAGTATTGGATTCATGAAAATTTTCGAAATTCAAATTTCGACGGATTTACTCGTTTTAGGGGTAAAAGAACCCAAAAAACTTGTTTTTAAAAAAATGTCTGTCTGTGAGTCTGTCTGATTGACTGTATATGACAAAAAATTTTTGGTTGCTCGATTTCAAAAACTCTATTTTAATGCATGGAATTTCACAAAATTTTAGATTCTGTTAGACTTTGATATAAAGTGCATCTGATTAGTTTTTGGTATATGTCGCTCAACTGATAAAGTGCAAATAGAGTTCTTTTAACTAATTCGGTCAAACTTTTTTTTTTTTTTTTTTTTTTTTTTTTTTTTTTTTTTTTTAAGAAAGAAATCTATTTAAAGAAAGACAAGAAAAAAAAGAAAAGAGTCTAGCGCATGTGTTTGGAACAAAAGAAATAAATTTCAATCACGACTCGCCTTCTCTAGCTGCGGTCTTTAAATTGCGTTTTAAATCTTCTTTTTATGTGCAACTAGAACTATAAATGGAAAAGACAAGAACTGAATTCACAATTCTAGAAAATGAAATTTAAAAATAGCAAATGAAAGCTCTTTCTTTTTTTTTGATTAAATGAGATTTTTTATTTATTTTTTTAATCCTTAAACAAAATTTTTAACTAGTTTTTTTTTTCTGAACTAAATATGAAATAAATAATGATAATAATAAAAACAATATCTTTACATTAACTTACTTTTTTCTTAAATCATTCTATTTTTATTTTCTTCTATCTTTACAAGAAGAAAGTATTGGATTCGTGAAAGTTTTCGAAATCCGGTTTTCGACTTATTTACATCTTTTAGGGGTCAGAGAACCCAAAAACGTGTTTTTAAAAAATGTCTCTCTGTGAGTCTGTCTGTTTGACTGTATGTGACAAAAATCTTGTGGGCGCTCTATTTCAATAAATAAATAAATATATATATATATATATATATATATATATATATATATATATATATATATATTGTCCAGTTAAACTGATGGCATTGAACTCACAGGCTACGCATATTAATTGTACGTTAAAGCCTTATATTTTCAAGGGTTAATTCCGTTCGAAAAAAAATTAACAAGGGGAAACAGCTCTCCCCTTTCCCTTTTTTATACTTAATCATTGAACCTCCTAAACTATCAAGGGCATGCTTTATCATATAAAAAATCTATATCCAGAATTCGGAGCAAATCTGATAATTCTTAATAAAAACCTATTTAGCCTTTATATAATTTAAGAGGAGTTATCCCCCTCTTTTATACTTAACTATTAAACTTCCAAAACTATTCAGAGATTTGATCGAAATCTGACAATTCTGCTTGAAAAACCCATTTATATAAATTAAGGGGAGGGGCATTAAAACCTCCGTTCCCCCTGTTTATACTTATTCAATGAACACCTAATAATAGTCATGTAATCACCTCATCAGAATGATCCTATATCTAAATTTTGAACGGAAACTTAATTCTGCATGAAAAACCCATTTATATCAATTAAGGGGTGGGGCATGAGCCCCCAGTTCCCCCTCTTATACATATCGAATGAACTCCAAAAACTAAACAGGGAAGCGCCTTGTCAGGATATACCTATAAACCACATTTCAAGTGGATAGGATATTTTTGTCATGAGTTATCGCGTTACCCAGGCACGTACGCACGCACGAACGAACATACATACATACAGAACGGGCGGGCACATAAGCTCTCAGGCTATGATAGCATGTGAGCTAAAAACTAATGAACAGAATTTTACTAACTTTAGACTCTCTTAGACCTTTATATAAATGTCTTTGGATTAAATGATATTTCTTATTTATTTTTTATCTTTAAACGGAGTTTTAAATTGTTGTTCTTCTTTCCCTTTTATTTTCTTTGTAAAATTAAATAGGCAATAAAAAAAATTAATATTCTTTCGAAAACTTACTTAATACCCATTTTTAGGTGATCGTAATTACGTAAATAAATAGCACCTATAGTCGTCAATCACTCCGTCCGTCTGTCGCATATAACAACAAAAATACTATGCAATCGAATAGTTTGAAATTTAAAGTATATAATTATTACACAATTTTATCGGGTCGTTTCATATTTTACGAAAATGGGTTGTATAAGTTCACTTGCAAAAGTATAATGGAATCAAAAGTATTCTGTTATATTACGGCCAATAGGAAAAAAATAGTTTCAAGTGCATTAATGATCTTACACTCATTCGAACATAATAAATTCATATGCATCTATGAAATTATATACTAAAATATACATTCTGTACAATATGTGGTGCAAAGATTAAAATATTTTGCATTTTATTAAAATGATATACATTTCTGAAGTTAACTGCGAGTTAGTTCCTGTATAACAGAGAGCAGATAACATTTACAGGAACACACAAAAGATTTCGGATTCTATATGGTATCCGAAGTACTGTATACTATTACACCAAAATCTAAATATTTTTAAAATTTCGTTATTTTAGGAATAGGGTAACATCCCCAGTAATTGGCATGCGTCAGTGCGTCACATCCTACAAAAATGTCCTAAAATAAGATTTATATCCAGTCTTTTAAAATGCAAGACCATATAACAGTTATATGCTCATTTACTTTACAGATTATAACTTTGATTTATGCTACTAAATGACAAAAGTGCCTAGGAAAGAGAAACAATTATGGCTTGTATCAAATTAGCCATTTTTGTTGCAAATGTTTCTTATCTGGCTTAAGAAAGGCATGCATTTTAATTTATTATTATCTGATTTATAGTATATTTAAAATTTTAATTGACAACAGTTTTGTTTAGTTGAAAAGGGTTACTTTAATTGTGTAATAGTCTAAGTGCCAATTACTGGTGATTACAGCAACTTTTTATAAATATATTTTTATAAAAGTAGCTTTTCAGAAATTTTTGCTTTTAGTGGGCAATATAGATGCACAGATATGCACTCTTTGATTTAAAAATATTTGCAAGTAAATATTTTATTTCTTGGTAATGAAAATAGAAGTAAGTTTAAAGACAAATCCTTAAAGTGCCAATTACTGGGGATGTTACCCTACATCTCATTTGCTATGTTTGACGTGCAATTTCCGACTTGTTTAAATTCAAGCTAGGTTATGGGCCGCAAGCATTTCTGTTTGAGCCCCACCAGCGGCCAAGAGGTTCTGACCTCAAACTGGTAGACAGTAGGTGCTAGGTTCGAACCCAATCGCGACCGTCGGCATAACTGTTCGGAGTTTTCCGTGGTTTTCTTCGAACCTTGCGTTAATACGGATTAGATTCCTTTAGAAAGACCCCCACCCCTTCGGCCCTATATCCCACAGCGTAGATAATTGGCCGACATACATACAAACAAACGAACATTTCTGTTCGAATACCTTGTTCCTCCCTGGATTTCGTTCTTCCGGCGTTCATGCCTTTAAAAGATATCGAAAAATATTTTATTACCTATTCAGCATTTTATAAGACTCAACTTTAAAATATACATAAATATCACTGCAGGAAAATTGAAATTATTTTTGAATTCTCTATTAGAATAATGAAACTAAGGAAACAAAATAGTTTATCAGATACAAATTTTCAAGTACAGTAAAACCTCCCTAACGGACACTCCCGAATAGCGGACACTTCTATTTAACGGACAGTTTTCAAATCCCCACTCCCAAAACTTAAATTTTTGTATGTTTAACCTCTGAATAACGGACATTCCGAATAGCGGACAGCAATTTTGGCAAAACAGAATGAAAAATTATTTTTTAACGAGGAAAAAAAAAATAAAAATCCTAATTTCTCAGGGCAAGGTGTCACAAATGTTGTGATCACAGATAAATGTGGGGATGAGAGGAAATCCCCCCTTCAGAAAAAATCCCCCCTTTGGAAAAAATCCCCTCTCCCCCTACATTTATCTCTAATCACAACCCCCCCCCCTCCCTCGGATGATTTGAGATTGTATGCTTTTAAGAAGCAGAAAAATACAGTAAACAGTTATACTTTTTTTTTTTTTTTTTTTTTTGAAAAAGATGATTCAAAAGGATTAAAACTACTGACAGAGTTAAAATTTCACATTGAAAAACAAATTACATGTAATTGCAAGTAAAAGCAAACTTTTGTAAAAAAAAAAAAAAAAAAAAAAAAAAAAAAAAAAAAAAAAAAATGGAAGAATGTAATAAACAAAAGATAAAGATATGCACAATTTTATTTCAATTTTATTGCTTTAAAAATTATTTTAATTTCTGGTTAATCATATAACAGAGATTTTAGGACATATTAAAATCGACTAATGAAACATTAAGCATTCATTAGCAATTTTTCTATCTCTGAGGTTTTCCCAATAGCGGACACTTCCGAATAGCGGACAGTTTCTGCGCTCCCAAGATGTCCGTAATTTAGAGGTTTTACTGTATTACACTTGCAATATAAAAGAATTTTATTGCTAATAGATTTAAACAGAAACTTCATTTATCAGACGCTCAATCAAATTTATTCTTTACTGATAAAGTGCAAATAGAGTTCTTTTAACTATTTCAATGAGGGGAAAAAAAAGTTATAAAAAACCCCTAGCGCATGGCTTTGGATCAAAAGAAGAAAATTTAAATAACGGCTCTCCTTTTCTAACTGCGGTGTTTAAATTGCGTTTTAAATCTTCTTTTTATGTGCAAAAATAATTATATATGGAAAAGACAAGAACTGAATTCACAGTTCTGGAAATGAAATTTAAAAAATAGCAGTTGAAAGCTCATTTTTCTCTGCATTAAATGAGATTTCTTATTTATTTTTTATCCATAAACGAAGTTTTTAATTGGTTTTCATCTTTCTTTTTATTCTTTTTTTCGTAAAATTAAATATGTAATAAAATTTTTTAATATTTTTCCAAAAATTTACTTATTACCCTTCTATTAAGTGCGTTCGTAACTATGTAAATACGTAGCAATTATAGCCGTCGTTCAACCCGTCCGTCCGTCTGTCCATATATAATAACACAAAAACTACCCAATCGAATCGTTTGAAATTTAAAGTATATAATTATTACATAATTTTGTCGAGTCGTTTCAGATTTTATGAAAATAGGATGTATAGTTCAATTATACGACAATCAAAAGTATTCTGTTATATTATGGCCAATGGGATGAAATAGCTTTAGCTGTATTTTAATGATGTTACACTCTTTCGAACATAATAAAATTGATATGTATCTATTAAGTAGTCTAAAATATGCGTTCTGTTCAGTCTGAGGTGCAAAAAAGTATTTTTTTTTAAATTGATTTATAGGACCACACAATGTATTCCATTACATGATGGTCCACACTCTTAAAACGAAAGAGTTGATTTGGATTCTCAGGAAAGAGCTGTAATTTTTTCGATCATAAATGAGTTGTTTTTTAAACGATTAAATCTTCTTGATTTAAATTGGTTATTTAAATAGCTCAACTTGATTTAAATTGCTTAAAAACAACTTGTTCACTCGAGTTATTTCAACTCTATTCGAGAAGCTGCCTTTCAAAACGTGAGATGAGTGGATTTCGGCTCAACTTGAGCTATTTTGTGGCTGACTTTTTAAAAGAGCAGGAGGGAGCCTTTTTTGGGGCGAGTTTTAATTGTATTATACTATTTCTCATTTTATGAAAATGATATGTGTTTCTGTAGTACTTTAAGTTACTTACTGTATAACAGAAAACAGATACTATTTACAGAAACACACAAAAGATTTCGGATACTATACTGTATCCGAAGTACTTAATAATAATTCACGAAGATCAAAATATTTTTAAAACTTCGTTAGATTACGAACGCACCTCATTTGCTGTGATTGACAGGCAATTTCCGACTTGTGCAAATTCAAGCTAGGTTATGGGCCGCAGACATTTCTGTTCGAATATCTTGCTCCTCCCTGTATTTCATTCTGCCAGCATCCATGCTTGTAAACGATATCGAAAACTACTTCATTACACATTCAGCATTTTATAAGATTCAATTCTGAAATGCACTCAAAAATCATTGCAGGAAAATTTAAATTCGTTTTGAATTCTATATTAAAACAATGAAACTAACAAAAAGAAAAATAGTTTATCAGATTTAACGTTTCAAATATTACACTTGCAATATAAAAGAATTTTATTGCCAATGGATTTTAACAGAAACTTCAGCTATGAGACGCAGAATTAGATTTTTTTTCTTTGCTGATAAAGTGCAAATGGAGTTCTTTTAACTATTTCGGTGAAAGATTAAAAAAAAAAAATTAAAATAGATAAAAATCCTACCGCATATGTTTGGAATAGAAGAAGAAAATTTAAATCACAGCTCGCCTTCTCTGGCTACGGTCTTCAAATTGCGTTTTAAATCTTCTTTTTATGTGCAACTAGAACTATAAATGGAAAAGTCAAGAACTGAATTCATAGTTCCTGAAATGAAATTTAAAAATAGTAGTTGAGAGCTAGTTCATTTTTCTTCGGTTTAAATGAGATTTTTTTCTTTATTTTTTATCCTTAAAGATTTTTTTTCTGTATAAATGCAATTAAAAACAATTAACATTCTTTTAACACCTTACTTACAAGTATTTTTGCTTAATTTACTCTATTTTTTAATCATAACATTAAGATAACAATTTTTAGGTCTACTCGTAATTATATAAACAAGGTGGAACCCGTCAAAATTCGACGAAAGAAAATATTCAAGAAAGAATTGTTTCATTGATTTATAATAAATCTACAAAATTTGTTACAGTAAAAAATACATCTTATATTGGTCAGTCTAACCCTCAAACAAATAATATTTAAAGATAAAATTAACAAAATACTATAAAACTTAATTATTCAAATTATTAAAAGAAATAAACCCAAAATTCACCGGATTTTATAACAGATGATATTTTTGAAATACTATAAGTATTTTATTTTTTTTTTTTTCAATTTTAAAAGAAAATGGAGAGATTCTGTTGCCACAATTACAAAATTGGTACTAAAAATTATATAAAAAAAAAACTAAAATCTCAAAAATAAATTGAGATACAGCTTTGAAATAAATTGCATTTGAAAGTACGTTTTTTTTTCTATAGGACGGTGTAAAACTTTAAAATGCACGATGTTTAGAAGTGTAAAATTTGCAGTAGTGAAAATTGCAAAACTGAAATTGCATGAAAAAGTGTTGTGCATATTAATAATTTTTTTTTTTCAATTTTAAGAGAAAATGGAGTGATTATATTGTCCCAATTACTAAACTATCATTAAAAATTAAAAAAATAATAATATTTCAAAAATAAATTGAGATACAGCTTTTAAACAAATTGCATTTAATAATAAATTTTTTTCTTTATACGACGGTGTGTAAATTTAAAATGTGCGATGTTTAGAAGTGTAAAATTTGCAGTAGTGAATATTGCAAAACCGAAAGTGTTTCCATTAATAAAATGACGTATGCGTTACGCACAGATACGTTTGTGGCCTTTATAATGTAGATAGATATGTAGCCTCTATAGTTGTCATTCAGTCCGCCCGTCCGTTTGTCCGTATATAACAACACAAAAACTACCCAACCGAATCATTTGAAATTTAAAATATATAATTTTTGCATAATTTTGGTGAGTTATTTCAAATTTTATGAAATACGGATGTATAGTTCAATTACGGGGACAATCAAAAGTATTCCGCTAAATTACGGTCAACACTGAGAAAAAAAATATGCCGCCTTCAACTAGAATGAATAGTTAGTCCCTTTCTGAATCTCTAAACTAGAAAAATAGATGTCCAAACTATGCGAGTAGGGTAAACAACTAAGCTGAATAGGCGAAATGACTTGACATTTCTAGTCTCTTGTTTTCTAGACGAAACGGCATTGAACCGTTTCAGAAGCGAGAAATTATCGCTTGATTTTAGGAATGGTTTCTTAAGCTATAATTCTAGTTACTAAATCAAATCTATTGTGTCCGCATCTATTTGAAGAGATTTTTAGATAAATTTGACAACAAAAATATAGGAAAACGGTCTTGAATTCTAGTAAGAGATTCTATAACTCTCTAAGAAATGTAACTAAAATTTATAAGGATGACATGGAACTATTTTTTCTAGAGCCATTACTTAGATTCTATATGCCAGAACCATATTTTTTTCTCAGTGAATGGGAAAAAAATTTCAAGTGCATTTTAATGATGTTACACTCTTTCAACATAATAAAATTGCTCTGCATCTATGAAGTATTCTAAAATATACATTCTCTACAATCTGTGGTGCAAAGAATATTTTATTATTAATTTACGCGGCCACACAAAACTATCCCATTACATAATGGTATTATGCGGAAAATGATTTGGGGCTCGTTTTAATTATATTAAACTATTTCTCATTTCATGAAAAGGATTTGCGTTTCTCAAGTTCACTACATGTTACTTCCTGTATAATTAAAAAACAGATAGTATTTACATTGACACACAAAAGATGTTAGACACTACGCGGTATCCGAAGTACTGTATATGATTACACCAAATTGTAAACATTTTTAAAACTTCGTTATAGTACGAACGCACTTCATTTGCTACATTTGACGTGGAAATTCCTACTCGTTTATGTTCAAGCTAGGTTATGGGCCGCAGGCATTTCTGTTCGAATACCTTGCTCCTCTCTGAATTTTGTTCTGCGGCGTTCATGTCTGTAATCGTTATCGAAAAATACTTTATTACGTATTCTGCATTTTATAAGACTCAACATTGAAATACAGTCGGCTCTTGTTAATTCGAACTCGTCGGGACCACAAGAAATGTTCGAATTATCCGACGTTCGATGGTGTATTTTTTGTCGTCCGATTATCTACAATAGGGATATAGGACCAGGGGGGAGTGCCCTTCGTGGGGGTCTTTCTAAAGGAACCTAGCCCGTATTTACGCAAGGTTCGAAGAAAACCACGAAAACTCCGAACGGCTAGGCCGACAGCCGCGATTGGGTTCGAACCCAGCACCTGCCGTCTACCAGTTGAGAGGTCCGTACCTCTCGGCCACTGGTGGGGCTATCCGACGTTCGAATTATGGAAAATAGGAAATGAAAACATGCTTAATATGATACTATTACAAAGGAATTAATGTTATAGTAATTTTTAAATTATTTCTTCTGTTATCATTAGGATATGATTTAATAATAAATTAGAATGTATAAATACATAAACTAATTAAGAGATTAGAATTAAGCACAATGAAAGAAAAATGTAAAGCGTCATTGATGGACAGACGGGGCTCTAAGAAAGTGAACATCAACTGCATTGGATTATATGCATACTTGTTAGAAACAATTATCAAAAAAATCAAAGAAAGAGGGTTATTCAAATGATCTGAAATCCGTAAGAAAGATGAGAAAAAGGAAAATTAGAAATTCTCGTTAGTTCGAATTTAACGAACTCAAGAGAAAATTAGTTCGAATTAATGAAAATTTTTAACGTTATTCTGCCATTTAAAATTTCGGGACTTTATATTTAGTTCGAATTAAGCGAAGATTCGAATTATCCGATTCCGAATTAACGAGAGTCTACTGTACATTTAAAAATCCCTGCAGGAAAATTGCAATCATTTTTGAATTCTATGTTAGATTAATGAAACTAAAAAAACAAAATGGTTTATCAGATACAACGCTTCAAGTATTACGCTTGCAATATAAAAGAATTTTATTGCCAATAGATTTTAACAGAAACTTCATTTATCAGAAGCAGAATCAAATTTATTCTTTGCTGATAAAGTGCAAATAGAGTTCTTTTAACTATTTCGGTAAAGGGGGGGGGGGGATAAAAAACCGTCTAGCGCATGTAATTGGAACAGCAGAAAAAATGGAAATCAAGGTTTGCCTTCTCTCGCTGCGGTCTTTAAATTGCGTTAATCTTCTTTTTATGTGCAACTAGAACTATAAATGGAAAAGACATGTACCGAATTCACAGTTCTGGAAATGAAATTTGAAAGTAGCAATTGAGAGTTCATTTTTCTCTGGTTTAAATGAGATTTCTTATTTATTTTTTATCCTTAAACGGAGTTTTTAATTGGTTTTCTTCTTTCCCCAACTTTTTTTTTTTTTTTTATCTTTTTGTAAAACTAAATGTGCCTTAAAAAATTAATATTCTTTCAACAACTTACTTATTCCCCTTTTTTCCTGAAATTACTCTATTTTTTAATCATAACATAACGAGAAAAATTACTCTATTTTTTAATCATAACATAAAGAGAACAATTTTTAGGTGTGTTCGTAAATATGTAAATACGTAGTACTTACAATCGTTGTTTTACCCCTCCGTCTGTCCGTCCGTTTGTCTGCATATAACAACGCAAAAACTACCCAACTGACTCAATTGAAATTTAAAGTATATAATTATTACATAATTTTGTAGAGTCATTTCAAAATTTATGAAAATTTGATGCATTGTTTAATTATACGGACAATCAAATTATTACGTTACATTACGGTCAATGGAAAAAAATAGTTTCCTGAAGGGTTCTTGCTGCCTCTCGCCATTACACCAAATCGCGACAAAATGCTCCCTTTGGAGAGTAAAAGAGCAATCATACTCGCCAAATTGCGAGAACTTAATTTCTGTTCCATTTTTGTGTATGTATGTGTGTGCCAATACTCTGGAAATTCTTATCCACATTGATGAACGATTTGATGTCGGTCTACATGTTCAATCGCATCATGTCATTTACAATGTTCTATTTATAGAGCAGTGTTCTCGCTGTCACTCGCCATTGAGCCAAATTGCGACTAAATTCTTCATTTGGCGAGTAAACAAGCGATTAGATTCGCCAAATTGCTAGTGCTCAATTTTTTATTTATTTTTTTATTTTTTTCGTTTTTCATACCTATGCATTTATATATTTTTTTAATATATTTATATTTTTAACGTATTTGTAGCGAATAGTTGAATTTAGATTAATAACAATGATTGTCCCATTTGTAAAAACTGAGACTATTTTAGAACATATTGATAAAAAGGGACTACATTAAAGGATTAAAGATAATTTTTTAGTGCTACACGGCGAATCTATTTGGCTAACACTTTTTTTATTTGGCGAATGTTTTTTATTTTTAATTAGCCAAATTACTAACGTTGGTCAAATCTCAGCGAGAACACTGTATAGAGACACTGACTGAACACCAATTCAATGTAGCAGCAAACAACGACAGGAATTATACGATATACATTTATCTATTGCCAATTTTAATCACTAACTGTGTACTGGCATCGTACCGGTAAAAATAAAAACAAAATTATACTCTCAATAAGCGCCAAATTAAGAAAAGTTTTGCTGAAATGTGATGCTGAAATTAAACATTTACTATACTATTTAATAATGTTTGGCCGGTATATAAGCCGGTTTAGTAGTTATTGGCCGGTGAAATATTTTCTATCGAGTCGAAATCTCACAGGCCCCACCAGTGGCCGCGAGGTTCTGACCTCGATACTGGTAGACGGTAGGTGCTGGGTTCGAACCCAATCGCGACCGTCGGCCTAACCGTTCGGAGTTTTCCGTGGTTTTCTTCGAACCTTGCGTAAATACGGGTTAGGTTCTCTTAGAAAGACCCCCACGGAGGGCATCCCACCCATTAGGGCCTATATCCCAAGCGTAGATAATTGGCCGGCATAAACAAAACCAAACCAATCGAAATCTCATAGTAACTTTTAGCATGTATTACACAACGGTAAATCAACGATAGCTGTTTTCAATTTTTATCTAGACCGCTAAAAGAATTCCTGAAACGTCTTACATTTAGGACTAGGAGACACCATTTGTCATATAGTTCCTGTAACAAATAGTCAAACTTCTGTTTTTTTTTTTTTTTTTTTTTTTTTTTTTATTATAAAAAAAAATAGTTTATTTCAGAATAATTGCAAAAACAGGATGCAATAAGGGATGAAAGATACATTTTTCAGTGTTTCACACCAAATCTATTTTGCTAAGTTTTTTTTTTTTTTTTTGTGCGATGCGACCGTTTATATATTTTATTTGGCAGAATAGGAGAACAGAAGAAAATTTAAATCACAGCTCGCCGTCTCTGGTTGTGGTCTTGAAATTGCGTTTTAAATCTTCTTTTTATGTGCAACTAGAACTATAAATGGAAAAGACAAGAACTTACTTCACAATTCTGGAAATGAAATTTTAAAATACCAGTTGAGAGCTTTTTTTCTTTGGATTAAATGACATTTCTTATTTATTTTTTATCTTTAAATGGAGTTTTAAATTGTTTTTCTTCTTTCCTTTTTTTTTTCTTTGTTGAACTAAATGTGTAATAAAAAAATTTATATTCTTTAAACAACTTACTTATTACCCTTTTTTTTAGGTGTGTTCGTAATTTTCTAAATACGCAGCACCTATAGTCGCCATTCAATCCGTCCGTCTGACCGCATATAACAACACAAAAAACTACCCAAAAGAATCGTTTGAAATTTAAAGGTGAAGTCATTTCAAATTTTAGGAAAATCAGATGCATAGTTCAATTAAAGGACAATGAAATGTTTTCCATTACATTGTAATGTATATAGAGATTACATTATAAAGCATATAGAGATATTATACGTTCGACTGAAAATAGAAAGATTATCGAAATTCGGTTTAGGTTTTAAAATTCTGTTTCGGCCGATCCTTAAGGCTTTGCTTTGCTCAATAAGCGCAAAACGTTTTGTCACATTTACATATTCCTTTTTTAACGCTATGATATAAAGCTGGAAAGCTTGACTATAGAAGCGATTTGGAATCGAATTGAGTTTTCCTTTTTCTTTTATCAATAAATTACCTATAGAGTTATAAGCAATTTCTATCATATGACCAAACGTTTTTACCCCAGTTTGAGTGGTCTTTCACGCAGAAATTCGGTTTAAAACGTCCCCTTTGATACTATTTTCTGAAATATCTGTTGCGTTTGTAAAAAAGAGGGAAAAAAACAGGAAATTGAGTGCTATTAGATAGTTTTTGAACAACACCTGCTAGTTTCATGCATTTCCAAAGAAAAATAAATAAATAAATAAATAAAAAATAAATAAAACTTGTTTCATAAAGTTGCTCTTTTTGATTTAAGAACAGTCTTAATAATTATATTTTGAAACATAAAAAAATATATAATGATGTGAGTGTAATGTTATGTTAGAAGATAATGATAGATAAATATACAGTAAATCACATGAAAAGTACAGCTCTTCTGTTATTTTTTCATTTGTTTTAAATGAAGATCTCATTCAATGTACTTCGAATTAAAATGTCAGCAGTATTCGCAATTAAGTTAATTGCTGAGAGTCGGAAATGTTTGAAATTGCGGTGTTATCAGAAAGTGTTTATGTCATTCCCCTCAGCCCTTGAACCCCCCCCCCCCCCACTACTGAGTTTTATACGACAGCAATTCCTGTCTTCATAATTAAATGATGCATAAAAGTTTTGTGTCGGAAACATTAAGGTATTTAACATATTTTTAAAAGTTAGCTCCTAAATAGGACATCTACACTTTGATAGGAGTTAGGAAAATTTGGATTGTCGATTTTCTTTTAAAACTGAAAAGGGTAATTTCTTACACATAACGTAAAATCTGTGGTTTCCCAAATTAAGGGGCTGCTTCGGTCAAATGACAAGACCCGTTAGCTAATATTAATCCTATGGAAAAAAATTCTAAAGTTATCTCGGTTCTATTTCAGTATTTTTATTTTTTTTTTCATTGGATAGCTGAGATTGATCTGAATGCAGGCCGTTTTTTACTTTTTCTATTTTGGGTGCAGATATTCTTTAACAGGATGCTTTCGCTTTCCAAACCCGTTCCGAAAATGAAAGCGTCCTCATAAAAAATATCAGTAAACAAAATCAAAAAAGTAAAAAATGGCTTGCATACAGATCGATCTCACTAATCCAATGTAAAAAAATCATTTAAAAATATTAAAATGCAACCAAGATATCTTTATAAATTTCTTCCGTAGGTTTAATATCAGCGAACGGATCTTTACATTTGAATGTAGTAGCATCTTAAAAATCTGTTTCGGCCTATTTTTTTAATAATTATATTTTGAAACTAAAAAAAAATAATGATATGAGTGTAATTTTTTGTTACAAAATTGTTATAAAAACACATAGTAAGCCACATGAAAGTATAGCTCTTCTGTTATTTATTTCACTTGTTTTAAATGAAGATCTCATTCAATGTACTTCGAATTAAAATGTCAGTAATTTCCGAAATTAAGTTAATTGCTGAGTGTTGGAGATGTTTGAAATTGTGGTGTTATCAGAAAGTATTTATGTCTTCTTCCTGTCACCCCCCCCCCCACCTTCCCCTTACTGAGTTTTGCACGACAGAAATTCCTGCCTTCATAATTAAATGATGCATAAAAGTTTTGTGTCGGAGATATTAAATTATTTAACATACTTTTAAAAGCTAGTTCCTAAATAAGACATTAAACAGTTTGAAGGAGTTAGAAAACTGTTTTATTCTTAATTTTCTTTTAAAACTGATAAAGGGGAATTTTTTACACATAGCGTAAAATCTCCGGTTTCCTAAATTAAGGGGCTACTTCAATCAAATGACAATATTCGTTAGCTAATACTAATCCTATGGAAAAAATTATAAAGTTATCTCGACTGCATTTCAATATTTTTATTTATTTTTTATTTTTATTTATTTTTATTTATTTATTTATTTTATTTATTTATTTATTTATTTATTATTTATTTATTTATTTATTTATTTTTTTTTTTTTTGCATTGGATAGCTGAGATTGATTTGAATGCAGGCCGTTTCTTTACTTTTTCGATATTAGTTGCAGATATTCTTTAAGAGGCTTCTTTCGCTTTCGAAACCCGTTTCGAAAGTGAAAGCGTCCTCATAAAACAATATCACTAATAAAATTAAAAAAGTAAAGAAAAGCTTGTATTGTGTAACGATGCAAGCTTTTCTTTATACTAAAAGAGCTTACAGTATAAAGAAAAGATATACTGATAGGTCTTTTAATATAAAGATACTTACAGTAGATCGAATCAGATCTACTGTATGATCGATCTCAGTAATCCAATGTAAAAAAAAATCATTTAAAAATATTAAAATGCAACCACGATACCTTTATAAATTTCTTCCGTATGGTATAATATGAGCGAACGGGTCTTTACATTTGAATGAAGTAGCCTCTTGAAAATCTGTTTCGACCTATTTTTTAATAATTATATTTTGAAACTTAAAAATTAATAGTAATGATATGAGTGTAAATTTATGTTATAAAATAATGATAGATAAACACATAGCAAATCGCATGACAAAAATGATAGCTCTTCTGTTATTTATTTCATTTGTTTTAAATGAAGATATCATTCAATGTACTTCGAATTAAAATGTCAGCAGTTTCCGCAATTAAGTTAATTGCTGAGCGTTGGAAATGTTTGAAATTGCGGTGTTATCAGAAAGTGTTTATGTTGTCCTCGTTGCCCCATGATACCCCCCGCCCCCCTCTGTACTGAGTTTTGTAAGACAGAAATTCCTGTCTTCATAATTAAATGATATGTAGAAGTTTTGTGCCGGAGACATTAAATTACTTAACATACTTTCAAAATTTAGTTCCTAAATAGGACATCTATAGTTTGACCTGAGTTAAGAAAGTTTGGATTGTCAATTTTCTTTTAAAACTGAAAAGGGCGAATTTTTTTTACACATAACATAAAATCTCCGAGTCTCCAAATTAAAGAATTTACGGTTTCTTTCGAAGATTTTCGTTTTAATAACAGACTTTAATTTTTCGTTTTAATAACAGACTTTAATTTTTAACCGACTTCAAAGAGGAGGTTATGATTTCGACCTGTATGTATTTGTTGTTCACGCATAACTTTTGCAAATATGAACCGATTTTGATAATTCTTTTTTTGTTTGAAAGCATATGAGTCCCATGTGGTCCCATTCGAATTTCATAAAAATCTGATAATTAGAACTTTTTTAAAAATAAAAACTTCAAATTTCAAATTCATTTTGAAGCAATCGACCAATTAGAAGTGTTCCTTTTGCATGTTTTTATGTTACACTTACATAGACAGACGATCTTTTCACTGTTAAAAGTTTGAAGTTTTTGCTGCATCGTCACTCCACCGCTTTTATGGAATATCTCTATTTTGATCAGTGAGAATTCACCATAATACAATGAAGTAATCATTTTCTATAAAAGCGATGGATAGACGATAAAGTAAAAGTTTCAAATTTTTAACAGTGTTCAAAGTGCAAAATCCTAACTGGACGAGGGCCAGGATTCACATAAATTTTGCGCTGTTTGTGAAACAAGATTTATCAACAAGAAAATTTATTAAAAACATTGAAAAATTTGCTAAAATTCAGGCTTCTGATTCGTTAATCTGGTTTCGCTAACAAATTCTACCTGGATTCCGGACAAGTTCTCTTATGCAAGAAACCGGAAATATAACATCTAGGGTATATATAATGTGGAAATAGGCTATCTCAGGCCGTCTTCAGAGCAACTTGCAAAAGTAACCAATGTTACCAACCGATTGTAGGGCAGTACGAAAGTAAATTGTGGCATCAATGAAAACTATTCTGTTGAATTGTAGCTGACGTCACACTTCGCTTTGATTTTTATTTCGTACTTGTCTACAATCGGTAAGTGGTCGGTAAGTAACCGGTAAGTCGTGCTGAACACGCCCTCTGTAACACTTAAAAAAAAGCGCTAAAATGTTCTATTCTTTAAATGTGCAACAATGCTAATGAAATTTAAAGCTAGAAGCGACATCTGCAGGACATTTTCTAAAAGTGCAAGAATTATTGCTAGTCTAGATGCGTAATTTTTTTTCCAACCACCTTCGTCGTTCCAAGCCCAAGCTCGCACTCTGATTGGTTGTTGCTCTCGGCACTGTTTTCATGTAATCATACTTGGCGTAGCGATAGATGCTTCCGTCGAGGAGTTTGATTTCCTTCTGAACCGAGTACAAAGTAAATTTTCTCTTGCAGCATTGGATTGGATGGAACGTACCTTACTGAAAGCTGTACTTCTTAAAAGTTTTTACACACAACTTTTTACTTTGTACTCGGTTCGGAAGGAAATCAAACTCGACGGAAGCGTCTATCGCTACGCCAAGTATGATTATCGCCAAGTTACGTGAAAACAGTGCCGAGAGCAACAACCAATCAGAGTGCGAGCTTTGCCTTGGAACGACGAAGGTGGTTGGAAAAAAAATTACGCAGTCTAGATAATGTATCACGAAAATGCCGCGGATGTCGCTGTGATCGACACTTTTGAATTCAGTAGCATCGTTGCACATTTAAAGAATAAAAATTTTTAGCACTGCTTGCATTGTAAAAAATTGAACCCTTTTGCTGCATCGTCACTCCATCGCTTTTATAGGAAACGATTACTTCGCTCTATTATGCAGCATTCTCATTGGTCAAAACAAAGAAATTCTATAAAAGCGATGGAGTAACGATCCAGCAAAAGGGTCAAAATCGATAGCAGATTTTCACTCCATGTATTCCAGACTCTCTCCTTCGAACAATGAAAAGTTCTCAAAAATGAAGGCTTATGATTGGTCAATCTTGTTTTGCTTAACAGCGAATAATCCTTCTGGATCCTAACCACTGTTGCAGATATGCTAGTTTTTGTTCAAAGTACGAAATCTTAGCTGGAACAATTCTCGTATCCACCAAAGTGAAAGATCCACATCGATCCAGACATGAGAATTCGATATCGAAAAGCTGAAAATTCATCTTTAAAGAGCCTTACACGTTAAAGCAAGAGTGTTCGTGTATCAGGGTGCTTGTTATGTCGGATTCACAAAGTGATTAAAGTACATTACTATGTGCTAGATTTACATTTGGACAAATATAAATGACGAAAAATTTTGATTAGCTTACCATTAAAGTTAAGCTAGTTAACTTCTTTCACCCATAAAACAAACTCGTTCAGTCGACTACCGCCAAGTTCTGGAATACAAATTCTTAAATTTTCTGTACTTTGGAAAACCGCGTTTATCAAAGAACATTCTTAACTTCAAATATTGCTACTTTCATATAAACGCATGTTGAATCATGGTGTGATTTTGATAATATCTTTCTTTTTAGTTTTTATGACTGAAAAGGGTATTTTAATACATACGCACATTTAGAATTACTTTGCTATGCATTAAATCATCGAAGCAACTTGACGCGCTCTGATTGTGTACGCGTATTTTAAAACTGTAAAAAATCTTACCCTTTTGCTGCATCGTTACTACCCCGCTTTTATAGAATATTTCACTTTTGATCCATGAGAATGCTCCATAATAGGCTGAAGTAATCGTTTTCTATATTAGCGGTGGAGGGACGATGCATCAAAAGGGTCAAATTTTTAACAGTGTACCCTGTTTAAAATATCTTGAAAAATTACCTCTGTTTTTAAAGGCTACCTATTTTCTGACCAATGAAAACGTTCCATAGACTTTTTTAGATCGCTCTCAGTCAGAAAATAGATAGTCTTTAAAAACAAAGGTTAATTTTTCACAATTTTAACGTCAACTGATGGATTGTCAGCTTTTCAATGCCCATTTACGAAGTCTGTAGATTTCAATGTGGACCTTAAGGCACTACACTAGTCTCAGAAAAAGACCCGGATGTTAGTGTAAAGACTATGGGTGTATTCTTTTCAAATATCTCGCTCAAATTTTAATATATTTACATGATTTTTTTTGCATAGGATAGCCGAGGATGATCTACAACCGGCCTAGTTTTTACTTCTTCGATTTTGCTTATGTATGATTTATATAATGATAGTTTCAATTTCAGAACCTTTTAAACCGGTTTTGAAATTTAAAATAATTAAAAAAAAAATCTGAAACCAAAATTGAAAAAGTAAAAACTAGGTCGGTTGTGGAATATCCTCAGCTATTCTATGCAAAAACAAATCACGCAAAAATTTTAAAATTTGAGCGAGATATTTGAAAAAAACGCCCCCATAGACTTCACATTATCATCCGGGTCTTTTTCTGTACCTAGTGTGTGGCCTTAAAGTTTGCTGGATGCGATAAATTTCCGAAATGTTAAAACTTAAATGGACAAGTTCTCGCATCCACTAAAGCGGAAATAGACATCGATACCAATCGACATCCTTCAGTTGTTGAAATGATGAAAATCCTTTAGCTTTATCCTTCAATTATTTTGCTACGGAGGAAAAAATTATCTCTACATATCAATTCAAAATAAAGTGCATAAATATGTGTAGCAAAATTATCTTTAGATTCAGATTTGGTTACCGGATTTGACTCCAGAATGATTTCAGATTTTGTTCATGTAGGATTCCTCAATGTGAATATGACGACACATGGAGCACAGTATACGATTGATTGAAAAGATTCTGGACAAAAATGAGTCATCAAGGGGGTCCTTGTGGCCGAGTGGTTAAGACACCACGCTGCTAATCTCTTGAGAGCGAAAGAGATTGTGGGTTCGAATCCCACTGGCTCCGTTGCACACACTCTTTATGTGTAGCTTCCGGTTGTACTTTTCTTGTGTCGTAATATTTCCTTGTGCTATCTTATCCTTGTATGTCCACGAATTTGTAAAATAATATGGATTATGTATTTATGTCTGTGTAGAAATAAAGGATCATTCGGCGTACAATCGAATTCTACCAGGAAATCATCATCAAATTTTATAATAGAAAATGCCTAGCATTGCGATACATTGTTAAAAATTAACTTTTGCTGCATCGTCACTCCATCCCTTTTATGGAATATCTCATACATACACTGTAAAATATTTGACCCTTTTGCTGCATCGTCACTCCCCCGCTTTTATAAAATATTTGTCTTTTGACCCATGAGAATGCTCCATGATAGGCTGGAATAATCGTTTTCCATAAAAGCGGTGGAGTGAGTTTCAAATTTTAGTTGGGACAAAAGCGTCCGTGAAAAAAGTATTTGGGCATCGAATGCTGCCACTCTCTTATAGATGCAGCCAAGTAGAGGTTATGATTTTCGGATTCGTTGTCCAATTATTTCAGATGCCTTTACTGCATTTATAGGAATTAGATTGTTCTTGTTTAACTATAGAATCACAGAGCGATTTTTGTTAAAATCTTTCTTTTTGCTTTTTCTGACTGAAGGGGGAGAACTTTTGACTACACTAGAAAAGCACTTTACTATTCCTTGATACATGGGGTCATTTTGCTGTTTACTCATATATGGAAGCGCTTTGCCGCGCTCATATGTGTAAGGACACTTTACTTGAGGCATTGTCACCTTTCGATAACCACTTCCGATGTCCGTACGATTAGACGTTGAGTTTAAGATTTCATGAATCCGGTAGCTTTTCGTCGTGCCAGATATGAAGAAGTTACCACATCCAGAAAACCTAAAGATTCACAACAATACAAACCGATATTGTAAGTGTCTTTTGAAAAGTTGACAATCAAACAGTGAGAAGTAAAGCGAATACATCAGAACTCAGCAAAGTGCGTTCATTAGTAATGCGCTGCAAAGAGACATCATATGTCAGTACACATAATTATGTATTACGGTATAAATAACTAAAAAGTAGGAAATAAATTTAACTTTTTCAAAAAAATGTATAACCGACTCCAAAAAAAAGCGCTAAAAAGAATTAAATAATTCTATAAAATTCTCTAATGACAAATCGTTATCCAATAACCACACATTGACTATCATGTACCGGTATAAAACGGTTAAATTTAATGTATAGAATTTAATATCCACCAAACATAGGTTTTCCAGAGAATATTTTTTACAAGAGATTAATTTACATATTTTTGATTTAATTTTTGAATATATACATATAAAAAGTAAGGAATTACTTTTTGAAGTTGGTGCCAAACTATCTTAAGTATAGTAAGAATTGTGGATATATTATGTCTAGTACCATAAATAAAATGGGGAAATCATTATCGATTATGATTGTTTGGCACCAACTTCAAAAAGTAATTCCTTACTTTTTATATGTATATATTCAAAAATTAAATCAAAAATATGTAAATTAATCTTTTGTAAAAAATATTCTCTGGAAAACCTATGTTTGGTGGATATTAAATTCTATATATTAAATTTAACCGTTTTATACCGGTACATGATAGTCAATGTGTGGTTATTGGATAACGATTTGTCATTAGAGAATTTTATAGAAATATTTAATTCTTTTTAGCGCTTTTTTTTGGAGTCGGTTATACATTTTTTTGAAAAAGTTAAATTTATTCGTTTACTTTTGGGTTATTTCTTATTACTTCTCTTGTATCAGTCTGAAAAAAAAATGTAATTTAACAAATTATAACAACCATTTAACAAATGAAATTCTAATCAATTTGACATGTTAGATTCAAATTCATACGGCGAAAGTTTACCTTATTTAAATCTATTGTATTCAGATTCGAGATTATTCCATACAAATGGTCAGCTAATTGTTTAACAATAATAAGCTCGATGCAACTGTGGTCGTACGGTCGGTAGCTTCAGAATACCAAGTCCACCCTTCAAGCTTTTCGATGTCTTTGATTTAACCATTTTCCCTTTAAATTTGTTCGGTTTCAATTTTTAATTCTCCCCCCCCCCCTCCCAAAAAAAGACGGTTTCCGCTAAGAGATTCGGCTATTCGGGAGCTGGATTGGCGCTCTGGATCTTTGAACCTGACTTCCGCTAGAGAGTCGCAAAATGAGAAAAAATTTTAAGGGGGCTCAGGGGTTGAAAACTTTTCAAAATCGAATTTTTTTCACGATCTAGTTTTATTATTCAAATAATTTTGAACTCAATGCAAAAAACTGCATAAAAATATTTGCATTTTTAACGGAGTTATAAGCATTTATGTATCAACACTTTCATAGCCGCACCCATATAATTTCAACTTTAAGTCGCGTTTTCTCAAAACTTGATTTTTGACGACTAACACCAAGATTTAAAAAAAAAAACTATTTGATAGAATAGCTTACATTTTTTTTTTTTTTTTTTTTTTTTTGCATGCATATAACATCATTATCTATAGAATGAATTAATATAGTTTAGATAGTTTATTATTTTGAGTACTTTTAATGAAAAAGAAGTTGTATTTTTTAGGAGTTTTTTAAATTTTCAAATTTTCAAAATTTTTTAATAATGTTGTTTTTGAGTGATAGTTGTATCCTTAATTCATTCTATAGAGTAACGTTTCCGGATCATTTTAAAGCAAAAATTAGATTCTTATGTCAATTCAACGTTAAGATATCTTGGTGTTGGTAATATAACAGATAATTTTTTTTTTTTCGAAAATTGTGTTACATAAATTTTGCTATATTTCTTATTATATTACATTAAAGTACTTCATTTTATAATTTTATAAGACTACAAACATACCTTTAAAATATCAGAAAGTTTAAATTAATTATACTGAATACTTCTGTTTTTATATGTACTTGAAGCGAGAGCTCTGTTTTCATGTTTTTCCGTATCAATCAACCCCTGAACCCCCTCAAAGGATCACCGACGTTAAAAAAAAAAAATAATAATAATAATAATGCGGACACCACAAGGTCAATTTTCGAAAACAACAACCATTTTCCAAATGATTAATGTGAAAATACAATAGCCAGCAATGGTAACGGTCACTCACATTTATATTGGGTTATTTGTGTCTTTGGAACTTCATTTTACAAAATAGCTTGTCACCCAGGTGGCGTAATCAGTAGCGGCATCTACTGCCATGCCGAGGGGTCGCGTTCGAATCCTGGTAAGTTAAGGATGTCGCGCTGTCCCTTTGTAATAATACATGAAAATTAGGAATAAATACAATTCTGATTGGTCGGACTGTATAATGTGAAAAATATGTAATGGCTAAAAAATTCTGATTGGTCGGATAGTAAAATGGATCTTACGACATTCTTGCAACACTGTAAATTGATTCGTCTGTAGTGTGAATTTCAAATTCAGATTTTTTTTTCCCACATACATTTTTATTTATATATCTTAAGATTTGTTAGTAGCTATATTATAAAGACATGTATGTGAGTAACATTGATATTGATGATGACAACGACCTGAATAACAATTTTCGCTCTTTTGCTTTATAATCTTTTTTAAATACAATTTCAATTTCTACACCACTAAATAGGGAATAGGGCGATTTTCAAATGTAATTTCCTTGAAGCATAACTCAATTTACTGATTTTTTTTTGGTTACAAAATAATTTTTAAGCATGCATATTTTTTCTTTCTCCCATCTTCACAAGAAAAAAATGTTGGATTCGTGAAAATGTTCGGATTCCGGTTTTTGACGGATGTACAGGTTTTAGGAATCAGAGAAACTGAAAAACATGCTTTTACAAAATGTCTGTGTTGTGACTCTGTCTCGCTGTCTGTATGTGACAAAAATTTTGTGGGCGCTTTATCTCAAGAACTTATGCACTGAGTTTAATAGAAATTTATTTTCATTTAGTCCTTGATGTAAATTGGTGCTGATTAGTTTTTGGTGAAAACCACCATTGAGCACCGCTATGCAGCATTTAGCACGATTTCTACAATAGCTTTATCTCAATATCTAATGCACAGAGTTTCATCAAACTTCAGATTTAGTTAATCCTCGACATGAGTTGAAGTTTTCTGCATTTTGGTGTAAATCACTAAACAGATGGCGCTGCTATGCATCATTTTTCAGGATTTTTGCAATCTCAATTTCTATCTTAAGAGCTAACTAGCGGACTTTCATCAAACTTCAGATTCAGCTAGATGTTGACATAAGTTTCTGCAAATTAGATTTCGGTGTAAATCACACAACAAGTGACGTTGCTATTCTGCATCATTTGCGTATTTTAGCGTTAATCATATCTCAAGAACTAACACATAGAATTTCATATCATTAGAATTCCCATGATGGTCATAGATTGCCATTTAATTTTGGCTTCGTGATAATGAATTTTGAAATATTAACATCGATGTGACGGAAGAAAGTTTTGGGATTGGCACATGCAATTTTTTTTTCTTTTTAATTAGGCTTGGTTTGATTTGAGTCAGCCGATTATCTACTCGAGAGATATAGGCCCAAGGTGGAGTGCCCTTCGTGGGGGTCTTTCTAAGGGAAGCTAAACCGTATTTACGCAAGGTTCGAAGAAAACCACGAAAACTCCGAACTGTTAGGCCGTCGGCCGCGATTGGGTTCGAACCCAGCACCTGCCGTCTACCATTTGAGAGGTTAGAACCTCTCGGCCACTGGTGGGGCTCATTTTAATTAGGGATTGTCTGAAATTTCACTTTCATTTTCGGCGAAACTTTTGAGTTTCGCAGAAAATTCGCTTTCGACAAAAATGCTGCTGAAAATTCGGCTGGACCGAAACTTCACCGAAACTATTTGTATTCGAAAAATCCCGTTTTTTAATTCCGAAATTTTAAACACTACTCACCGATTTGATCTATATCGGCTCAAATGAGACTATTTATTGCTATGAACTTCGTTGCTTATATTTAACAGTCATGACGTGACTCAAGACGTGATTTCAAGCTATAAAGCAACCAATACATATATATATAACAATGCTTTTTCCGTGCTTATTAAAAGCTGCAGGCTTAACGGAAATAATTTTTTTTTTAATTTGAAGTCGCAAATTTATTTGGAACACTCTTTGAGAAAATTATATTATGGCTCATCATTATTTACATAATTCCTTATAAAAGATAAATCGAAATGGTTATACTTAAAGATAAATGATTTTCGTATAATTCGGAAATTTTTCTGTGTTGTTGACGAATAAATTACGTTTCATTTTATATGAAAAAAAAAATAACGTATAATTAATACAAACGTATTATTAATAAATAACTGTAAATTTAATAAATGCATGTAATCAATTAGTACTTTATTGTTGTTGACGCTTGCCGAAGGGCAAGAAGAGTGCTGGAGTTTCCTTTGAACTGCATCCACGGGTAGGAAGTCAGACTTCTGAAACATAGGATGTTCGACAAAGCCTCAATAGATGGCAGCACCAAACTTCGCCACCTCAGGGGAATTTTCTCCAGAAATCAGTACCCAGTGGTAACTGTTACAACCGACCACAGGACTTTCAGTACCCCTTTATTTAATAAGCGCGTACACTGCATACACTTGGTGGCTCTTTGGTGATGTCGAGCATCGAACCCGGGACCTTTCAGCTTGGAGTTCGGAGATATGACCGCTTGGCTACCACGGCCTGTGGCCACGGCCGGTTTAATACTTATACATATTTAATGAATATGTATACTTAATTAATAATTATGTACATTTATGCATATATCAATTACTTAAATATATTTTTTGGGGGGAAGGGCATTTTTATTTTCAATTTCAGCCGAAAATAAGAAGATCCTTTGAAATCCGGTTTCGTTTTCTGTTTCGGCTTTAAAAGCTTGTTTTGGTTGATCCTTTAGTGATCTATGTCTAGTCCATACAATTATCTAACAAAAGATTAATAAGTTTGCACTTAAAACAATATAAATAGTTTAATATTCCAATTTATAAAGAATTATCTAAATAAAATGCAAATTTATTTGACATGCAGTCGAAGTACGCAAATAAATACTGAAAAAATCAGATCAAACATAGGTTTCTTTAAGGCTGCTCTTAAATCCTAAAGTACAACTTTATGACACGGGTTTTTATTTATTTTTGTTCGAAATTGCATGAAATATATGAACTCGAATTTCGAAATATCTATGGTGATTCTCAAAATAGGGGACAATTTCAAAAGTGAAATCTTAAAAAAATTACTGTTAGCAAAATTTCTGAAAAAAAATAGGTGTTGTTAATATAGTATTAGGTATACCTTACATGTAGTCAGCAGAGCTAAATATTTAAAAATTAATTTAAAAAAATAATAATTAGTATTTTTTGAGCCATGCTAATGACAAAACAAATTGCATGGAATAAATATATTAAGAAATTTTTTATTTTCTTCCTGTTTAAATATTTTTTTCTATATTTATTAGCCTTAATTTTCAGCAAATGGTTTCCATTTTTACATATATACATATAAGGAGAATAAAAACATTACCAAAGAGCAAACTTTGTTTACATGAGCAACATTCTGACACTAACAATGTAAGAAGCTGTCTTAGTGATTTTCTGACAGATTTAATGCATATTTTAGGGATAATAAATGTAATACCTAAATTTATATGTAAAATTAAACTTTATAAAAGATACAATATAAGCAATGATTACATTTATGCACATAGGAGTCTTTAGCATGCACAGAAAAACCATGCTAATGACACTGATATTTGTCCATGCTAATGACAAATTTTAATTTAAATAAGATTATGAGCCATAATATAATCACAATGCAATAGTCCTTTCTGGGGCTTTTTAAAACACAAAAGTCCTATGCAAATAAGTAAAATAAAAATTTTAATTATAAAATAAACATGAAAATTATTATCCATTCTAATGACATACAATTGATGTACGCCACTAATATTCAACTTCTATTCTTAAAATACAATACATGCTTCTATTTTCAGGCTGGGATAAAATGGCTACTTGTTGCCATGGAGAAACTTTATATTTTCAAACTATTATCATATGTGAAAATGAAACTTTGATTAATAATCAGCTGTTATAGTATGACCTTGTTTTGAAAATAGAATATGGAGGACAAACTTTAATTCTTTTTTATATACTATAATTTTATTTTTAAAAAGATATTTATTGGATCAATCCTCTCCTTAATTAATTTAAAGAAAGAATAATATTTGTTTTATTTTATAAACATGATATTAACTCTTGAAAAAGCTAGTATATACAAGGCACAGCTGACCATGCTAATGACATTTTGAACATTTATTCTGTTATTTTAAGGTGTTTTTAACTAAAAAGTGAGTAATTCTTGAGTGCAAATAATGAATAATATTAAGACAAACATATCTAAATATAAAAACATGACAGAAAACCTCTCAATTTTTTTTTTTTGTATCCCGAAAGACATAAATTGTCCCCTATTTTGAGAATCACCCGTATATGTTATTAGGAATGCATGAACAATAGCTGATTTTGTTATTCAGAAACTATCTAATCGCACTCATATGCACATTTTTTTTTCACACGTAATAGATCTTTCAAAAAGTAGTGTCAAAGAGGCGTTTTGAACTGAATTGATGCGCAATGAAAGAATAACCACTCAAACAGGAGGGGAAAATGTGTTTGTCTCGTGATCGAAAACCCTTATAACTCTACAGGTAATTGATGGATCAAAAAAATGAAAAACTCATTTTGATTCTAAATCACTTCCTTAGGCAAGTTTTCAAATTTTGTATCTTTCCGTTAAAAAATGAATTTGTGAATGTGTCAGAACGTCTTGTGCTTATTGATCAGAGCAATTAAGAACAACCTTAAAAAAAATCAATAACCTATTTTTTTTTTTGTATTTTTTTAACATAACTATTTATCATTTATTTGCAACAATCAATCATACTTAAAATACGTACAAAAAATAAAATACAAATTTTCTTAGAAAAATAATAAAATTTGACAAAAAAAAAAAAATCAATATATTTTGTGTCTAAATCAATATATTTCTATTCAAGTAAAGACGTTGGACCTTAGGGCACATCTGCATCGGACTTCTCCAAGTTATGAAGATATTTTACAGACAAGAACAGCGAGTAAAAACATTTTTTTTTTCCTATTTT
Organism: Maratus speculifer; assembly: GCA_964019185.1. Classification (NCBI taxonomy): domain Eukaryota; kingdom Metazoa; phylum Arthropoda; class Arachnida; order Araneae; family Salticidae; genus Maratus; species Maratus speculifer. Next base: position 319,912,419 of record OZ025291.1, on the reverse strand, counting down.
GTTAAAGAATATCAAAAAAGGACGTTCAGAATATGAAAATGGCACTCTTATTTTCAATATAAAGAGACATTTTTTACAATTTTATCAACGCTTCTGCTGCCTGTTGTCAAATGTACATGAGTGACGATGTTTTCCATAATAATAATATTCTATTGTTTACTTTTCGGTGACATTGGCCGATTATTGAAAGTGTCCAGCGTCCTGATACTATTGTTTCTCGCCAGGTTATAAATATATTTCTGGGGGGGGGGGGGGAGGATTGCGAAAATTGTATTCAATTTAATTATAGACTAGGTCAAACATTTCTTGGGGCGTATGATTTTATGCAAATGACATAAAGTTTAATTTATTTTTGTTCGGAAATGCATGAAACAAGCTGATGTTGTTGTTCAGAAACTATCTAATCACACTCAATTTTCCGGGGGGTTTTCCAATCATAATAGATTTTTTAGGAAATAGTTTCAAACTTAATTTTTTGAATTGAATTTCTGTGCGATAGAAATATAAACACTCAATCAGGTATGAAAAACGTGTTTGTCAAGTGATCGAAAACACTTACAACTGAATAGGTAAGGTAAATGCACCAGTAGTGGGCTACTTAAGGACATTTATTTAATTATTATTAATGTATTAGTGAATTTAATATATATATATATATATATATATATTAGCCTAGTCCTTACCTTTATGTATAAGAATAAACATTCAAATTTTTAAAATATATTCCCTAGAAAAAATGAAAAAAAAAATATTACCTTCCTCTATACTCCAGTAGTGGGCCATAGTAACTTTCTAATGTTCCAGTAGGGCTCCCCTAGAAGTGGGCCACTGCATTCTTAAGTTTAATACATACTGTACAGAAGTTATATATATATATATTTTTTTTTTACATTTCTACGCTTAAATATACACAATAATGAAATCATATTTAGAAGTTTTGATGATTATGTAAAATAATTTTAGCTTAGCTTTAGTTTTTTGGTGTAGTCTTTAAAAACACCATTCCAGCTCAAAAACTATGAGAATACTGAAGTTGTCCCTTTGCCTGATAACAAATAAGGGTTCCAGCCAATCAGCATATAGTTTGTTATCTGACAGGAATGACTAGATTTGATTTAATTTGATTTATTTTTGTCGTCCGATTATCTACACTAATGGGATATAGGACCAGGGGGGAGTGCCCTTCGTGGGGGTCCTTCTAAGGGAACCTAACCCGTATTTACGCAAGGTTCGAAGAAAACCACGAAAACTCCGAACGGTTAGGCCGACAGCCGCGATTGGGTTCGAACCCAGCACCTGCCGTCTACCAGGTGAGAGGTCTGAACCTCTCGGCCACTGGTGGTGCCGCAGGAATGACTAGAAAACTTGTTTTTCAACTTTGAAAACTGGTGGCCCACTACTGGTACGTGGCCAACTACTGGTACACTTACCCTAATTTATTGACCAAAAAATGGAAAACTAAATTCAATTCTAAATCTCTTTCATAGACATGTCTTCCAATTTTGTTTTTCCGTTAAAAATGTATTTATGAATGTGTCAAAACGTCTTGCTCTTGTTGAAGAGAGATCAATTAAACACGGCTTTAAACAAAAGGTCAAAATATTTCTTTTCTATTTTTTTAAATATAATTTGTCATTTGTTTACAACATTAAGTCACATCTGAAACACATAGTAAAGAAAAAACTGATTTTCTTACAAAAATAATAAAATTTGAAGAAAAAAATTTTTTTTCAATGTATTCTTTATTATTTTTTATTCAAGTAAAGACGTTGCACCTTAGGGCACATCTGCATCGGACTTCTCCAAGTTATGAAGATACTTTACAGACAAGGACATATGCCTATTGGCAAATGCATATGATTGAAAATGTGTTCCATAGTAATAATATTCTATTGTTTACTTTTCCGTGACATGGGCCGATTATTGGAAGAGTCCAACGTTCTGGTAACTATAGTTTCTTGCAAAGTTATAAATATATTTCTGGGAGGGGAGAGAGGATTGCACAAGTTGGATTCAGTTTAAATTAAATTATAGACTATGTCAAATGTTTCTTGGGGTATATTGATTTTCCTGCAAATGACATAAGGTTTAGTTTATTTTTGCTCGGAAATGCATGAAACTAACTGATGTTGTTGTTCAGAAATTATTTAATCACACTCATTCCCTCCCTCCTTTTTTTTTTTTTTTTTGAAAAAATAATAGATTTTTCAGGAAATAATGTCAAAATGGATATTTTGAAATGAATTTCTGCGTGATAGAAAAATAACCACTCAAACAGAGGTGAAAAACACATTTGTCACGTGATCGAAAACGCCATCGCTTCCTTAGACAGGTTTTCCAATTTTATATCTCTCTGTTCAAAATTGAATTTATAAATGTGTCAGAACGTGTTACACTTATTGAGCAGAGCAGTTAACAACAATCTTAAATAAAAGGTCAAAATATTTATTTTCCATTTTTTAAAAATATAATTTGTCATTTGTTTACAACATTAAGTCACACCTGAAACACATAAAAAAAGGAAAATTGATTTCCTTACGACAAATAATAAAATTAAAAAAAAAAAAAAATTTTCGATATCTTTTCTATCTTTATTATTCAAGTAAAGACGTTGGCTCTTAGGACATATCTGCTTCAGACCTCTCCAATTTATGAAGATATTTTACAGACAAGCACAACGAGCAAACAATTTCTTTTTTTCTTTTTCTATTTTGTTTAAGAGCATGAAAAAGAGATATGCAGAATATGAAAATAGCACTCTTATTTTCAATACAAAAAGACATTTTCTTACCATTTTATCAGCGATTATGCTTACTGATGACAAATGCATATGAGTGACAGTGTTTACCGTTGTAATAATATACTATTGTTTACTTTTCAGTGAGACTGGCCGATTATTAGAAGTGTCCCAGCGTTCTGGTAACTATTGTTTTTTGCAAGATTATATGGTGGCCGAGAGGTTCTGACCTCTCAACTGGCAGAGGCCCCACCAGTGGCCGAGAGTGTTTGACCTCTCAACTAATAGACGGCAGGTGCTGGGTTCCAATCCAATCGCGGCCGTCGGCCTAACCGTTCGGAGTTTTCGTGGTTTTCTTCGAACCTTGCGTAAATACGGGTTATGTTCCCTTGGAAAGACCCCCACGAAGGGCATCCCTCCCCCTGGGCCTATATCCCTAGCGTAGATAATCGGCCGTCACAAAATACACACACACACACACTCAACTGGCAGACGGTATTAGCTGGGTTCGAACCCAATCGCGACCATTGGCCTAACCGTTTGTAGTTTTCCGTGGTTTTCTTCGAATCTTGGTCTTCCATGCGTGAATACGGTTAGGTTCCCTTAGAAAGGCCCTCACGGAGGACATCCCACCCCTTAGGGCCCATATCCTATTGCGTAGATAATTGGCCAACGTAAATACAAACGAATGTTTCATGGGGCGTATGATTTTCCTGCAAATGACATAGGGTTTAATTTATATTTGTTCGGAAATGCATGAAACCAGCTGATGTTGTTGTTCAGAAACTACCTAATCACAGTCATTTTTCAGTTTTTTTTAAACGTAATAGATTTTTAAGGAAATAGTGCCAAAGTGGATGTTTTGAACTAAATATCTGCGCGATAGAAAAATAACCACTCAAACAGGGGTGAAAAACGTGTTTGTCTCGTGATCGAAAACCCTTATAACTCAACATTTATTGACCAAAAAAAGGAAAACTGAGTTCGATTTCAAATCGTTTCCATAGACATGTCTGACAAATTTATGTGTTTCCGCACAAAATGAATTTGTGAGTGTGTCAAAACGTATTGCGCCTTTTGAGCAGAGCCATTAAAAACAGCCTTAAATAAAAGGTCAAAATATTTCTTTTCCATTTTTTAAAAATATTATTTGTCATTTGTTTACAACATTAAGTCACACCTGAAACAATAAAAAAAAAGGAAAAACTGTTTTCTTTACAAAAATAATTAAATTTGAAGGGAAAAAAACTTTTCCAAAAAAATTTCTATTATTTATAAAAAGAACCTTGAAGTATAAAGTTCACATAAATACTTTTTATATCATGCTTGTAAAATGTAAAATTTTACTTTATCATTTTAGTTACACCTAAAACACATAAAAGAAATTGAAAATTGATTTCCTTACAACAAATACTGAAATTTAAAAGAAAAAAACTTTTCAATTTATTCTCTATTATTTTTATTCAAGTAAAGATGTTAGACCCCAGGGCACATCTGTATCGGACTTCTCCAAGATACGAAGATACTTTACAGACAAGGACATCGAGCAAACATTTTTTTTCTCTCTATTTTATTAAGAACATGAAAAAGGGATATGCAGAATATGGAAATAGCACTCTTATTTATAATATAAACAAACATTTTTTTTTTTTTTTTTTTTTTTTTTTTTTTTTTTACAATTTTATCAGAGCATCTGCTGCATGTTGTCAAATGCACATGAGTGACAATGTTTCCCTAGTAATAATATTCTATTGTTTAGTTTCGGTGACATGGGCCGATTCTTGAAAGTGTCCAGCGTACTGATACTATTGTTTCTCGTTGTTCTATCAAAATATTCCTGGGGGGCGGGGAGGGTTGCGAAAGTTGGATTTAATTTAAATTTTATTATAGACTATGTCAAATGTTTCTTGGGGCGTATGATTTTACTGATACTTTATGACATTTTAATTTATTTTTGTACGTAAAAGCATGAAACTAGCTGATGTTGTTGTTCAGAAACTATCTAATCACACTCATTTTCCCAATTTTTATTTTTTTTTTTTTTCAAACGTAATAGATTTTTTAGGAAATAGTGCCAAAGTGGATGTTTTGAACTGAATTTCTGCCCGATAGAAAAATAATCACTCAAGCAGGGATGAAAAACGTGTTTGTCACGTGATCGAAAATGCTTATAACTCAATAGATAATTTATTGACCAAAAAATGGAAAAGTGAGTTCGATTTCAATTCGCTTCCATAGACATGTCTTCTAATTTTACGTCTTTCCGTTAAAAATGAATTTGTGAAAGTGTCAAAATATACTGCGTTTGTTGATCAGAGAAAATAAAAACAGTTTTAAATAAAAGGTCAAAATATGTCTTATCAATTTTATTTAATAAAATTTGTCATGTGTTTATAACTTTAAGTTAAATCTGAAACACATAAAAATATGAAAGACAGATTTCCTTACAAAAACAATAAAATTTAATGAAAAAAAAAAAAAAAAAAAAAAACTTTTTCGGTATATTTTCTATTATTTTTACTCAAGTAAAGACGTTAGACCCTAAAGCACATCTGCATCGGACTTCTCCAAGTTATGAAGATATAAAATTGGAATGCCTGTAAAATATGAGTATATTTTACAGACAAGGACAACGAGGAAACATTTTCTTTTTTCTTCCACCAGAAGAATAACCACTGAAACACGAATGTTTTGTTTGTTTGTTTGTATTTATGTCGGCCAATTATCTGCACTGTGGGATATAGGCCCTAAGGAGAGGGATGCCCTCCGTGGGGGTCTTTCTAAGGGAACTTAATTCGTAATTACGTAAGGAAATCCAAGGTTCGAAGAAAACCACGGAAAACTCCGAACGGCTAGGCCGATGTTCGCGATTGGGTTCGAACCCAGCTAATAACGTCTGCCACTTGAGAGGTCAGAACCTCTCGGACACTGATGGGGCATGAAACAGGAATGAAAAACGTGTTTGTCACGAGATCGAAAACTCTAAAAACTCAATAGGTAGTATATTATTATATGAGTATCATTGATGAAAAGTAAATAAGTAAAAGGAAAACTCACAAGGAAGGTCTCCATACTGGGCATGCCCAGAATTTTTTGAAAAAAATACCAATTAAACTATTCATGTATGTAATAAAGGATCGGTCAAAATTAGCGGCGGAATTACACTAGAAAACTTGTAAAAAAATAAAATACTTTCAAATATTTGGCGTGAAAAGACGAAAGTGCACGCGATTTGGAGAGCAGCCCTTTTCCCCGGCAAAAGCAAACGATTTTAATGCAACTGAATTACTAGTAGTAACTTTTGGATTTGTAGAATGTGTGTAAATGATTAATGAATTTAAACATAAAAAATGAGAGAGTTTAATATAATATATAAATGGATATAGATTGTATTGCATAAATATATCATTTGTTGCTGTAGTTATTAGGATGAGCGAAGCGAATCCTCTACTCCGCCACTCAAATTACATTTTGTCGTGCACTTTACAAAAAAACTATTCAATATTTTAACTTCAAATTAAACACAAAAATAAATTATGATCTGTAGATTTGCACAATATAATTTTTTTTACAGTAAAACGTTGAAAAATTTATTATTTTAATTAATTTATTTTACATGCATTTCCAATACGGACACATTTTAGCAAACTAGTATTAAAAAATGCTCTGACGAGCACAAAAAAAGGTTAATATGTTTTAAAGTATGAAAAATAGTTTGACAAGAGCTTCTAATTGAGAATGAGAAAGGATAAGGGGTCCCTTCTTGGCTGAAATTCACTGTCAATGCCAAATTTGAAAAAATCATATTTGCGCTTTTTCCATATAAAAGAAATTTGCGTAAAACTTTATCTTTACTTTTAAGTAAAATTTTCAATCGTGCTTTACCTGTTAACTGCATTGTTGACTCTGCACTGCAACTGCACTACAAATCTGTGCTGTTTTACACTGCGACAGTTTATGGTGGGACTGCGTGAATGTGATACGCTGCAGGCAGTGTTGAATGCAGGAGGTGGGCCGGGGGGACATTCCCTCCCGAAGGTATCAAATGCTCCCCCACCCAATAAAATTCAGATTTTGTGTTTTTAATGGTAAAAAAGTATAATCCCCTTAGAACTCTATTGTGTCCTCCTCCGAAACCACAGAAGACTCTCCCGGAGAAAAGTGTCTGAATTCAACACTGGCTGCGGGAACTATGGTTTTGGGCCCTATTTTGCTTTACATTCATGTTTAATCACGTGGTGTCTTTTCTAATTATGCCTTTACACTACACAATTTTATCGTAACAGTGACTGATTTCTTTTATATGGAAAAAGCGCAAATATGATTTTTTTCAAATTTGGCATTGACAGTGAATTGCAGCCACGAAGGGACCCCTTGTCCTTTCTCATTCTCAATTAGAAGCTCTTGTCAAACTATTTTTCATACTTTAAAACATATTAACCTTTTTTGGTGCTCGTCAGAGCATTTTTTAATACTAGTCATTTAAATTTTTTGATAATTATATATTGAATATAAGTAAACCTCAGTTGCTTTTAAATATTCCCAGTACTTTTACTTACCCATCATACGTAGTATAGGGTAAATCTTGCAATCGTTTTGAAAATCGAAAAAAAAATTTTGACGGATTTACACGTTTTAGATAGTGGAGATTCCGAAAAACATATTTTTAGAAAAAAAAATGCCGTCCGTCTGTCTGTCTGTCAGTCTGTCTGTAAACGCTCTATCTCCCGAACAAATTGAGATAGAGACTTGAAATTTTGTATGTAGTTAGTATGTAAGAATGGGACGAAGCCTATTTAATATCAGCAGCCTCGATTATCCGGAACTATTTTTTTCGGACCCTCGGAAAATTCGTTCTGAAGAAAGGTACATAAAAATTTTCGATTTTTTTTGTTTTAAGAAATAGACGTAAAAGGCAATAAAATAACACACATTTTGCATATAGAACAAAGTCGATCGGGTTATTAGTTGCCGAGATATTTGTAATCCTGTTTTCCCCATTCTTCGATTTTTCATGACCCTGTATTTCATTCAAATTTGAATCAGAGGTATATTTTAATTGGAAATGAAACGCTTAATCCGACGCAGTTAATTGTTAGTTAATAGAATTATTATTTTTGGAGTTATAAGGATGTTTCTTTTACGCAGTTCAGTACTACTTGAGTAGTTTGGCGTTTTATATAATTTGTCGAAATCGGTACATCAGCAGTTCTTTAATAAAGCATTACTATGTATATTAACAATATTTAAATGTTGTTTATGAATTGCAATGCATTGTATAAATAGTTTTCACCTGTTTTATTTTCATATACATATCCATGATGGGTAAGTATTACAGTGGCCCCCAACGACTAGTTTCTTATTTCGTTCAATATTGAAACATTTAATCAATGGACAATAAACGTGAAAAAACGAAATTAATTTTAATTTATTCGTACAGAACTTGACAGATTCAATTAATTTTAGATAATACATATTTTGTATAAAAATAATGCGAATAGAAATTTTTATTCTTTTCGCATAGGATTCGTGGCATTCTTATCTACTTGTTTTAAAAATCAGATGTTATAAATATGAAATATTTCCGCCATTAGCGCGATTTTTGTGATCATGGCACCCAAAGGTCGCTAAACATAATTTTGTAGTCAATGCACATAAAAACGAATTTTCCCATTGAAATTTTAAAAAAATTAACTGAAATATTTTTATTTCTCCTTCCTGATATCTATTGGAATAGCTTATTCCAATTATTGAATAATATTCTAGGACATTTTCAGGAAAATTATTGTTTAAATTATCTTCCCTGGAGAAAGTCGCTCGAAATACAGCCTTAATAGATTTGCGCCAAATTAAGGATGAAAATATACTGAAAATTCATTTCTAGTATTATTTGTAAAATTGACATTGAAATCACCATTTGTAATTAAATTTTTATATAATATACAGTGGAACCTCAATTCACGATCATAATCCATTCTTGTATCTGACTTTCTGTATGTGATATAAATTTTTTGGTCGCTCTATCCAATAACTAATGCATGGAATTTAGAAAAATTATATTCAGGTAATCCCTGATATAAATTGATGCTGTTTGCTGTTTACATTTTGATTTAAATCGTTCAACAGATGGCTTAACCGTGTTGCATTTTTCATTATTTTCGCAATAGTTCTATCTCGAGAATTAACGCACAGATTTTCATCAAACTTCAAATTCAGTTAATCTTTATATGAATTGGCTTTGTTTACGTTTTGGTTTCAGTAACCAAACACATGGCGCTGCTATGCTGAATTGTTCCGATTACCACAATGTCTCTATCGCAGGAATTAATGCACAAATTTTCATCAAACTTGAGATTTAGGCACACTTTGATTTATATTATTGTTCATTGCGTGTTTTGGGTAAATCTCCCAACAAGTGTCGCATGTATGCTGTATTTTTCCCGATATCCGCAACAGTTTTATTTCAAATTTCAAAAACTAATGTTCGGAATTTCATGCCTTTAGAATCCTCACGATGAGCATTTGATTGTCATTTGATTTTGGCACTGTAATAATGAATTTTGACTCATTAAATGCATGAGATAGAAAATAGTTTTGGGGTTGCCACATCCGACTAGTTCTTTATAATCGGAGTAATCGACGGTTCATCTACACCGTATTGTTTAGCTATTTTGATTACACTATCATCGTTTATAATTTATCAGTAATTCGCTTAAGCTTCTTACTACTGCTATCACTAAACGCTTTTTCATTCTTAGAAGTCATAATAAAGGCTAAAATTTCGCAAAACTGATTAAAATTAAAACAATAAGTTAAATTTTTTACTGTACTGAAGGTCGCAAAACATTCCGATACGCGTACTTTGCTCCAAATTTGACTTATAACAAGAGTTATGTGAGGGTTGCCAACTGAACTATTCGACAGCTTTGGTCGCGAATCGAGTTATCCTACGCCGAAAGAGTAAAATTTTGATCACTGAAGTTGGTCATAAACCGAACTTGTCAAAAACAGAGGCGGTCGTAAACCAAGGTTCCACTGTTTTTTGACCGATAAGTTTGCAAATATGGCATTATTTATATATTCAGTGGCGATGATCATTATGCAACTTGGCGATTTAGCAGATTAAATTTGCAATTTTAAAATAGCGTTTGTTAATAACGGAAAATTGAGAATTTCTATTAGGAAAATTAGGATAATTACTGTAATTTTTATGCACAGTTTTAAGTAAACTCTGATTTTTTTTTTTGCATAATTTTAAATTTAGTACATTTGGAAATGGAAGGGCCAGGGAAAGTATATCTTTGCTATGCTTTTTCGACAATATCTCAAGCAAAAATACTTTTAAATGCCAATAATTGCTGATCGTAAATGTTACATTCGCTTCACACCATCACAAAATTTTTTTGCATCACCATGTGTTTTTTCATTTGATGCTTTCTTGGCATAGATGGCATATATGCACGACATTGTGCGATATTCTTCTGACGCCAATTTCGCAAAAGCTTAATTTTCAAACTTCAATTACATGCATATATATTAAGGTACTACTTAGTTATCCCGTCGACCAATTTCGCCAAACTATACAAATTGCCAAACTCATAGCAAAATTATACATATAAACATAATTTTCATTTTAAATAACGCAAAAAAATAATTTGTAGAATCTTAATAAAAAATACAAATAAAAAGTCGAAATAAAAATCCCTTAATGGCGTTTTAAACATGTGCATCGTATTTAATGTCATTGAATACGACATTCACGATCATCCATTATTGGCATATAATATTATAGTTTGGCGATGGTTTTTTGGTCGACGGGATAACCAAGTAGTACCTCTATTAACTATTTTCTATTATTTTCAAAAGAAAATAATAATGACATAAAAACCAGTGATATTTGATTATCCTTCGACCAAAAAATTATCGCCAAATTATAAAATTACATGTCAATAACGGATTATCATAAATGTTACATTCAGTTTACATTAAATAGTTTAACCATGCCATAATGTGATTTTGAATTCAACTTTTTATTTGTATTTTTATTGATGTTTTACTAATTTATTTCTTCTTTCGTTATTTAAAATAAAAATTATGTAAATATGAATTACATGGTGAATAAATTGATGATTTGTACAATTTGGCGAAATTGGTCGACGGGATAATCAAGTAGTATTGAAAAGTTTAATTAATAACAACATAATGAAATGATTTATAAAATTTAACAAAATTAAATAAAGGTGAATAAATATATATTTTTAATAAACATTAGCCCGGTTATCATATCAGACAAAATAACAAAATTTTCGTGCCAATTAAGTACCCTAATGCGTATTTGACATCACATCCCTATTTAAAATCAATTGAATGCTATTTAAGATATGGACAGAATGTGAAGTTTTTGTTTTACTCTATATCTTTTCCTTATGTAAATTAGGACTTTATATGATCATAATTAAAAAATCTTACATTTAGTTCCTGAAAAGAAATTTTGGTTTTCCCAGATACTTTTTTTCCGATGTACTTGTTTTTTTCCCATTTTTTTCTACTACTAAATTTCAAAATGTTAGGACACTCGAGAAAATCATCCCATGGTCATATAAAATGCATGTTATTTGAAAATTAACCATGAATTCGAACAAAAAAAAAATAACACTGCGTTCACAACTTTATTATTTAAAGGATTGAAACTAAAAGCTTCGCAATAAAAACAAATAACCATGCTTTTCACATGATTTGTTTAATTTGAATGAATTATGATACATACATGACAATTTTTATATTAAATTTGGTGGCAATGTATATAAAAAAATCTATAATCGCAACAGCAAAAGACAATATTCAACTGGAAGTTTAAGACATAAATTCGATTTTCCCAGAAACCATCAAACATACAAAGATGAAAAAAACTGTTCTAAGTTTTATCAAGACGATAAAAATAAACCAAAAATGAAGTTAATCCATCCATAATAACGTTAGCTATTGCTTGTTGAATTTTTCGTCTTCATTTTTTCGTTAAAAGTTAAATAAAAAACTACAGTAAACTGCGATATTTTTTTTATGCTATCATTTTATTTGTCTCGTCGAGTTCTATCTTTTGAAAACAAAATCACTATCATACGTCAACTGGTTCGGCAGAAATTTCAAAAAGACGTTCGCATTTTCTATTTCTTCATTGTTGCCAGATTGTCGAAAGTCATTTTCCCCAAAATTTCTAAAAATATCCCTAAATCAAGCCTTTTTTCAGAAAAAGTCCCCAACCCAATTTTTGCTCAAAAAGGCAAGTTTTCAATTTTTAATTTTCGGTTATAAAAATTCTTTAACAAATTTAAACGTAATTTTTTCCCCAAATCTAGCATATTTTTGAAAAAATTCCCCATTTACAAATAAATAAATAAATAAAATAAAATAAAATAAAATAAAATAAATAAAATAAAATAAAATAAAATAAAATAAATAAAATAAAATAAAATAAAATAAACAACATTTAAACTCAACAGAATTTTGCATTCATATTCATAGCTAAGCGACGAGAATAAGAAATACATTGTACAATGACAGCTCGTTTACACTTGTTATTCAAATGGTTGCCAGTCGATGATGCTGGCCTATCATTATATTAGATCAATCTACGCTTTTTATACCTATAACTTTTTCAAGATTTAGACCATCTTTAATTAGTTGGGGTTTGAATGAATATGAGATGATGTTGACAATGTCTGCTTTTATCTGACTTTACTGAAGCACCTATCTAATATAAAGCATCCATATTGTATCAATTACTGTGATTTCCTCAATAATAAAACAAATAGAACTGCTTTTAACACATTTTAACCCTTTGCGGCGCAGGGCAAATTCATTGCTTAAATATTGAAATTAATGACTGACATCGAAATTAGAAAATAATTTTATTTGTAAATAAGGAAAGGCTATATTTCACGCATTAAATAAACTGTATTTTTTTTTTTTTTTTTTTTTTTTTTTTTTTGTCAAAATGTCATGTCGGTGCAAATGTGGCGTTTCGGAATTAAAATTAAGTGGTTTCATAGTTCCCACCGCGCCGCAAAGGGTTAAAAAGCACACCAAATAAACGTTTTGGACACTTGCTTAAAATTTAGTAATATAAAGGTCTAAGTCGTTTAAGATCACAGAGGTTTCACTCAAGATTCTTATTTAAAAAAAACTAGAAGAACTGCTGCATTCATTGTGCAATTATCAATTAACAATGTAGCAATGCGATTATTGTATGTAATTGGAGGGAGGTCTTGCAATTGCAAATATCTCTACTGGCATTCCATGAAAAACAAATTAACAAGCACTAACCAACAACCTAAAAAAAGTTTTAAATTGTTTTTAATTTTGTTGTATAAATCTATACAATTAAATAAAATGTACTTCTGTGCTTGTGTGTCCGATCGCGATGACAGGAAAATCTGCCTCACTTACTTATCTGAAAATTCAGGAGGAAGATAGTCCGAGGCAGATCGTGATGAATCAGTAGTATATGTAAAGGGTAAGCACGACCACGAGAATAATGATTTATATTTATTATTTTGTAGCGGCTCATCTCGAGCTCGGCTGTAATTCTCTCCGCGTGGGAGAACTTTTTACTTTCTGCGAATGGCAACTCAATTAATGGTTGGTTTGGTTTGGTTTATTTTTGTCGTCCGATTATCTACGCTAGGGATATAGGACCAGGGGGGAGTGCCCTTCGTGGAGGTCTTTCTAAGGGAACCAACCCGTATTTACGCAAGGTTCGAAGAAAACCACGAAAACTCCGAACGGTTAGGCCGACAGCCGCGATTGGGTTCGAGCCCAGCACCTGCCGTCTACCACTTGAGAGGTCCGTACCTCTCGGCCACTGGTGGGGCCTCAATTAATGGAATTACCTTTTTTTTAACGAAGCGCTCTCTCATTCTCGCAGTGACGTTTTTCACGAATAATTATTGTTGTGTTTGCGAAGTTATTAAAGTCTATTTTTATAAAAATCCTTCTGATTAATGAGTCAATAATATTTAGCCACAATATCACCATCGCAAAATTGGTCACTACGGACACTTGAACTGTTATTTTTTTCATCGAGCTTTCGACGAACGGCTAATACTAAAATTTCTTCTCGCTAGAAAAATGGCAATTGAAGCATCTGCAGTGGTCATTCCACCGTATATTTCTGTCGATCCTAGCTTATGGTTTCACATGCTAGAATCTACTTTTGAATTAGCTACTCCTAAACCAATAACTGAATCGAAAACTAAGTACAATTACGTTGTATCTCATTTACCGCCAGCTACAGCTACTATGGTTCGTGATATTATTATGACTCCGGATCCATCTAATCCATATGAAACTTTAAAATCTAAAGTTATTGAACGTTGTGGTGAAAGCTGTACTTCAGAAATCCGGAAACTTCTAGCTGGAGAAAGCCTAGATGATAGAAAGCCGACTGAATTACTTCGATTAATGAAACGTCGAGCTGAAAGCCATAATATCAGTGATGAGCTTCTGTTAGAGCTTTTCACTCAGCAAATGCCAACAAGTGTTCAAACTATTCTAGCTTCCATTGACAATATTACTCCTGATAAAGCAGCTGAGATTTCAGATAGAATTTTGGACTTAACACCTGCAAACATCAGCTTCGTTTCGAGCCGACCAACTTCGCCTGATACGCCAACACCGCCAACGATAGAGATGCTTCTGAAAGAAATCCAAACGTTACGCCAAGAAGTTGCTCAACTTCGACGTTCAAGAAGTATGTCAAGAGGTGATAATAAGCAACGGCATCGGTCTCATTCCCGACATGGAGATACTGAAATGTGTTGGTATCATAAAAAATTTAGTGAAAAAGCAGAAAAGTGCCTCCCGTCTTGTTCTTATTCGGAAACAGGGAGCGGGAAGAATAGCTGCGACGGAATTCTCCCCAGCACCTTCACGTCGCCTTTTTGTTAGAGACAGAAATACAGGTATGTGTTTTCTCGTTGATAGTGATTCAGATGCTTCCATCGTGGCCACGAATAAAAATGATAAAACAAAACCTGTTCTCCAAATTTTTCGTGCTGCTAATGGCACCAAAATTAATGTAGATGGTCGAAAGACTATTAATGTTAACTTAGGTTTGCGTAGAAATTTTACTTATTCATTTTATGTTTGTGATGTTTCATGTGCTATTTTAGGAGCTGATTTTTTGCATAATTTTAATTTAAAACTTGATTTAAGGAATCGTCGTCTTATAGATTCCACTACCAATTTAAAAGCTCCTGCTATATTTAATATTTGTAATATATTTTCTGTGAAATCAAATTCTTTGAATAATATATATGATAAATTATTACTTAAATTTCCTGAAATCACAAAATTACCTGATCCTAACCAACCGGTTAAGCATAATACTGTGCATTATATGAACACTAAGGGGCCTCCAGTAGCTGCTAAGCCTAGACGGCTAGCTCCAGATCGACTAAAAATTGCCAAAGCTGAATTTCAGCACATGCTGCAGCTCGGTCATATTAGACCTTCTAAAAGTAATTACTCTTCACCTTTGCACCTGGTGCCGGAGAAAGGATCTGTCGACTGGAGACCTGTTGGTGATTATCGTGCTCTAAATGCACAAACTGTTAAAGAGAAATATCCTATACCCTGTATCGCAGATTTCACTGCGGAATTACATGGTATACAAATCTTCAGTCACATTGATCTAATAAAAGCCTACCATCAGATTCCCATCAATCCTGACGATGTTCATAAAACTGCAATTTGCACTCCCTTCGGACTTTTTGAAAGCACGCGAATGCAATTTGGCCTTTGCAATGCTTCCTCAACATTTCAAAGATTTATTGATGGCATAATTCGTGACTTAGGATTTGTTTACGCATTTCTTGATGATTTGCTTATTGCCTCTGAAAATGAAACTGAACATTTAGAACATCTTGAATTGTTGTTTTCTAGACTTAAAGAGTATGGTTTGTGTATCAATGTTGATAAATGTAAATTTGGTCAATCCACCTTAGAATTTTTAGGATTCAAACTTTCACCTGCAGGAATTGAACCATTACCTGATCGTGTTCAATGCATCTTAGATTTCCCACAGCCCTCTACCTTAACTCAACTAAGACGTTATTTAGGCCTTTTCAATTTCTATAGACGTTACATTCCCAAATCTGCCGATATTTTAGCTCCACTTGTTAAATTTTTAGAAGGACACAAAAATAAAAAAAACCCATCCCCGTTCCAAGGCTAACAAAACTGAGCAATTAAAATGGAACGAAGAAGCCAGTCTTTCCTTCACTGCTTCAAAAGAAGCTATAGCTCGAGCTACTTTATTGCGACATCCAATTCCTGGAGCCCAGTTAAGTTTATGGGTCGATGCTAGCAATGTCGCAATTGGTGGTTCTTTAATGCAACTCTCCGAAAAACAGTGGGAACCAATCGCATTTTATTCCTGTAAATTAAATAAGTCTCAGAGAAATTGGTCTACTTATGATCGTGAATTATTTGCTATTTATAGTTCTATAAAAAAATTCAGACATATGCTCGAAGGTCGTAATTTCATTATTTATACTGACCAAAAACCCCTTATGTACGCATTTCAACAGAATCCTAATAAATGTAGTCCTCGACAATTGAGACATTTAGACTATATTTCACAATTTTCTACTGATATTCGATACACTAAAGGCTCTGATAACACCGTGGCCGACGCATTATCACGAATTGAAATTGATTCCATTTCTCCTAATGTGCTAGATTTTAAAGAGTTTGCCACTGCTCAGACAAATGATGAAGAGCTAAAACAAATTCTCGAACTCGGTACCACTTCTTTAAAATTAGAAAAACCCTCGAAGATGGTTTTTCTACCTCGATGGTATTTTCCCCTCGAAGATGTCCATTTATATTGCGATATGTCACAAAAACATCCCAGACCATTCGTTCCTAAAAGCATCCGACAATCTGTTTTTTCTACCTTACATTATTTCTCACATCCATTTTTCTCAGCTTCATTAGATTTAATTTCCAAACGATTTGTATGGCCTGGCATGCGTAAGGATATAAAATCTATGGTTCGCAGCTGTACGCAATGTCAAAAAGCTAAAGTCTTCCAACACACCAAATCACCAATTGGGACATTCTCTGAACCTGATGCTCGTTTTGCCCATATTCACGTTGATTTTATCGGACCTTTACCATCCTCCGATGGCAATCAGTATTGCATGACCATTATTGATAGGTTTACGAGATGGCCCGAAGTTATACCCACACCAGACATGACTGCAGAAACAACCGCTCGTGCACTTATACACGGTTGGATATCCAGATTTGGCACCCCGGTTACTATTACAACTGATCAAGGTAGGAATTTTGAGTCTTCTCTTTTTAAAGAACTTACTAATAGATTAGGCTGTAGACGCATAAGAACAACATCATATCATCCACAGTCTAACGGTCTTATTGAGAGATTTCACCGTCATCTTAAGAGTTCGCTTACAACGCACAATCAAACTCAATGGACTGAAACCCTCCCCATTGTTTTACTTGGTTTGCGCACAGCTTTTAAAAACGACATCCAAGCTACCTGTGCTCAGCTTGTTTATGGGACAAATATCAGATTACCCTGAGATCTCATTAACAGTGAGACTGTAAATCAACCACTTACTCTTACCTATGTAACTGAGTTGATTGAATCAATGAGAGCATTAAATCCTGTTGCCACTACAAGGCACGGCAACCCCAAAATCTATGTAAATCCCTCATTGCAAACATGTTCTCATGTATTTTTAAGATCAGACAAAGTGAATCCTCCTTTATCAACCTCTTATTCAGGACCCCATAAAGTGATTGCCAGATCTAATAAAACGTTTGACTTGGAATTAAACGGGAAACGTTTTACTGTATCAATTGATCGCATCAAACCAGCTTATCAATTATCAGATTCTTTTCCATCTTCCCAACCTCAAAAACAACATGATCCCGTAAACGCTCCTCCTGTCAAACAGCCTACCACGAAATCTGGTCGCAAAGTTCGTTTTCCTCAACATCTAGTAACTGATTATATTGTATAAATAATTTGTATATACATTGTATTTTGTATTGTATAAATATTTTGTAATGTGTGTACAATATTTATTTGTTGATTTATGTTTTTCTTAATGTACTGCATATATATTCTATTATTGCATCATATGTATGTACTCAAGACCTATCTTATGTATCTGTATCAAGTACTATTCTTTTTTGTAATCGTGACTACGTCACTGGGGGCATACTCTGTAGCGGCTCATCTCGAGCTCGGCTGTAATTCTCTCCGCGTGGGAGAACTTTTTACTTTCTGCGGATGGCAACTCAATTAATGGAATTACCTTTTTTTTAACGAAGCGCTCTCCATTCTCGCAGTGACGTTTTTCACGAATAATTATTGTTGTGTTTGCGAAGTTATTAAAGTCTATTTTTTATAAAAATCCTTCTGATTAATGAGTCAATAATATTTAGCCACAATATCACCATCGCAAAAATTTCTATATTTTATTTTCGCTTTCCAAATCAAAATCGAATTCGAGACAGTTCCAGTATTGGCAAATGTCTGAAAGTAAAAATTGAAACTGTAAAAACAATTCCTCAAGTTTTTCCCCAAAAATGTTCAAAGTCCCCAAACATGTCCCCAAAAATTACTTGTCCCCAAAAAATTCCCCTGGAGGTTCAAAATTCCCCAAAATGGGGACAAAATCCCCAATCTGGCAACACTGTATTTCTTAAACATATTATACCAAACGCTACCGCTTTTGCTATGATAAATAAAAAATGAAACGCGTACATTTTCAGAAAAAAATATAAATCATGGAGTAAGAATTATAGATAGAATCATGATTAATTTAATAAATAAAATATGTTTTCATTATTTAGCAAAATCGTTTGCACAGATGACGTAAACATTTAAAAAAAATTGTATTGTGGATTTTTTTTTTTTTTTGGTAAAGTGGCAACAAAAGAATTGTAAACAAATAAAATTAATTGTTAAATTTGTTATATAAATGAAAAATTAAAAGAATTGAAGCGTGAAGTTGTTGCCTCAATTCAAGCTCTTTATAAATGTACTAAAGCAAAGTTGGTCGATTTAGAAACGACAAATTGACTTTAACCATTTCTTACTTTATCATTTGGATCTAAAGTAATCTTACGTTCTTATTTGTGGACCGAAAAAGGTTTAGTGAACGGGACTTTAGACTTTGTTGCGCGTAATAAAGAAAATCACAAGCCACCAGACCAGATATCGCGAATAATCATGGATAAATTTGAATACTACAATAATTTAACTTATAAGAACCAATGCGTACCAATTCCCCCACTAATTAAATTCTGGAAAAATGGAAGCATAAATTGCTCAAGGAAAGTAAATCCCAAGGTTTAGCATCAGATGAAGCAGTTGTAGATATTCAGGATTTATAGACACCAGTTGGCTTTAAAGCGTACGTAATGTTGTCGAGAGTGAAAATTCTTCAAAATTAAGCATTCAATAGAAATTTTCCTTACGAAAAATTCTACAATATCAAAAATTCTGATATGCTAACATGTATAAAAACAAAGAAATTAGAAAGGAAGTTTTACAGTTAAAAATTCATAGTATCAACGAGAGCAGATTTCATATGTTTTACCAGAAAATAGAATTATGACGAAGTAACTTTCTTCAAGCTCTCTTCAAATACAGTGTCTCACATAAGTGATGGGACACTTGTGCTTTACAAAAGGAAACTAATCAAATAAATTAAAAAAACACGTACACATTTTTTGTGGGTGTGTTTCATACTTAAATTTAGTAAAGATTATTACATAACATACATTTTGTCAAAATATTAAAATATTAATTTAATAAAAATTCAAATGTTTAGAACGGAGCAAAAAATAGCTCACATAAGTGATGGGACACCATTATATATGCAACAAAAATCGTCTGAAATAAGCAATAAAAATATTTTTTGGGGTTTTATTTTTACTTAAAAGCAATTGGCAATAATTTATAAAATCGTCTGCAGTATTTCTCTCCAGTTTGTTTTGGAATTTTTGTGTTTTTTAGCTCTGTGTAGCCATGAATGCTAAACGAAAAGAAACTTCGCCTGAAATTCGAAAATTAGTTATTAATTTGCATACTGAACGCGGAAAATCTATTAGAAAAACTGCTTAAACAGTTAACTTGAGTCGTTCAACAGTTTTCAATATCATTAAACGATATAAAAAGAATCATATGATTCAGGATAAAAGAAGACCTGGCCGACCATCAAAGCTATCCAATGGAATAAAGCGAATTATCGTTCGAAATATTAAAAAAAATACAAGAAATAGTGCTTCAAAAGTTGCTGCTGATTTACAAGCATTATATGGAATAATTGTTAATCCTGAGACTATTAGAAGGGTAATTCGATCTGCTGGATATCACGGGTAGAGTAGCCAGGAAAAAATTCTTCGTAAGTGAAAAGAATAGAAAACTCAGACTAGCTTTCGCAAAATCCAACATAAATAAGAATTTTGATTACTGGAATAAAGTTATATTTGCTGATGAGAGTAAATTTAATATATTTGGTTCTGACGGTAGAATCTTAGTGTGGAGAAAACCCAGGGAAGAATTTCGCAAACAGAACTTGGTACCAACAGTAAAACATGGTGGAGGAGGAGTTATGGTATGGGGGTGTATGTCGTCCGCTGGAGTTGGTAATCTTGTTTTTATGGACAGTATAATGGATCAGTACAAGTATATTGATATTTTAAAGCAAAATTTGAAATTTTCAGCACGAAATTTGAACCTTCATAACGATTTTAAATTCTACCAGGACAATGACCCCAAGCACACTGCACTGAACGTTAGACTCTGGCTGCTATATAACTGTCCTGAAATAATAAAAACACCACACAATATCCAGACTTAAATCTCATAGAGAATATTTGGCAAGAATTGGAATCAAGAATTCGCAAACACACCATTTCTTCAAAACAGCAACTAAAATCGGTGCTTCAAGAAGAATGTGGTAAAATCACTCCAGAAATCACAAAAAAATTAGTCGAATCCATCCCAAAAAGATTAAATCATGTTTTAAAAGTAAAAGGAAATCCAACAAAATATTAAAACCTTTTAAAAAGTAAAATTTTTGGATAAATATTTGATGGAAAAAGTAAGTGTCCCATCACTTATGTGAGCCATTTTTTGCTCCGTTCTGAACAATTGTATTTTTACTAAATTAATATTTTAATATTTTGACAAAATGTATGTTATGTAATAATTGTTACTAACTTTAAATATGAAACACACCCAAAAAATTTTTGCACATGTTTGTTTATTTATTTTATTGCAGTTTCTTTTTATAAAGCAAAGTGTCCCATCACTTTTGTGAGACACTGTATATTATTCTAAAATAGCTATCGAAGATTATTTGATGTTCATTACAAAGATTGGAAACATGCATATTTCAAACAACTTTAAAAAACACCAGCGGTTACTGGAAATTGTAAAAACATCTTTAAAAGAGCTTTTAGTTGAAAATTTAAAAATATTTTGTAAAAGTTTGCTTCGAAAATATTTTATTATGCCAGTCTTACATCATAAATAAAAAATTAAAATGCGCCAAAACATAAAATAACGTTTTTGTTTAATAAAGATGCAAAAATAATATAAAAAAAATATTTTTACTTTCAAATATCTGTTTTATAAAATAATGCTTCGCGAATCCAAACAAAGTATGACTTTTGCTAGTTTTATTACCTCTGGAAAAAAAATGTTTTCAGATATTAAAAATTCTTATTCAGAAAAATTATTTTCATACATTTAAGCGCATTCAAAAATAAAAGCGAGATGTTTCCATGGCAACAAAATCAAACTGACAATGCTCAACTAGACTTTGAACTTGAAACAATTTTAATTAGTTTAAATCTCAAATTTTGATGGTTAAATTTGAATATAAAATCATATAAATATCGATATAAAGAAATTATACTTAAAACAAACTAAAACTAACAGAACCAAAGATATTTAATTTATCTAAACAAGTTGAACATGAATCTTTTTCTTTTTAAAATGTAATTGACATAAAAAACATTTTTTGAACTTGCTTTTTATCGCCAACGGATGATAAATCGCCAAATAAAGGTATTTTCATTATTTTTTTACGGGCAGGGAAGGGAGGTTCCGCCGAATTTTTTTTTATAAACTTATATATCCTCATGAGAAGAACATTCTGTAATTTTTTCAGATTTTTCATAGTATGCCCGTATGGAGACCCTCCTTGTCAGTTCGATTCCAAATCGCTTCCATAGTCAGGTTTTTCTAGTTTTATAACTTTCTGTTAAAAAATGAATTTGTGAATGTGTCAAAACATCTTGTGCTTGTTGAAGCAGAGCAGTTGAGAACAACCTTAACGCTGTTGACATATCCAAATTAGTTGCTTTCTGACGTATTCATGAAGTTCCTCGCAGAACAACCTTAAAGAAATAAGTCAGATTTTTTTTTTTTTTTTTTTACATAATTTTTCATCTGTATATAATGTTAAAACAGATCTAAAACACATAAAAATTAAAAAAAAAAAAAAAAACCTTTTTCAATAAATTTTCTGTCATTTCCATTCAAGTAACACTGTTAAAAATAAATCTGTGAATTCCAGGTGAAACTACCGGCAGCAATGTAGCCGAACTTTTACCGTTCCGTTAGTAGATTTTCCGTTGTGGGAAATGCAAGAAGGGAAAACTCCGGTGTAAGAATCAGTAACTTTCCATTACAAAGTTTGATTTATTATAATTGTAATAATTCAATATAATTTTTAAAAATGATTCACCGATTAATCTTCAAAGAATTCGAAATCACCGAGGGATTTTAAGCTGCTATGTTACTTTATTTAATTGTTATTTTGGATAATTTAATTCACGCCGTCCTCAGGACCGAACTCGGGACTTTCAGATTGAGGAACAAATTCTTACGAACTGAGCCAAAGTTGCTGATGCTAAACGGTGCAAAGAATGTCTTTTATGAGTTAGTGGGAAAATCGGTTGTGATTTTTAAAGATTTCCTTTCAAATATATTCCTTAGAATGTTTGTAAATGGATTATTTTAGACTGATGCATAAAAATTATTTTTTAAAATCATTTTTAATTTTTTTAAATAGTTTAAATTAAAAAAAATCACTGTTTGAAACAACTGTTTTTTTTTATATATATAAAAATTTTTTATTAACAATTTTTTTACAACATATATATATATATATAGACTTTTTTTTTAAATTGTCGCACACTATTTATTTATTTATTTATTTATTTATTTTTCGGCTAATAAATTAAAAGATTTTTAGTAAGTTGTTGTTGTATGTATGTCGGCCAATTATCTACGCTGTGGGATATAGGCCCTAGGGGGTGGGATGCCCTCCGTGGGGGTCTTTCTAAGGGAACCTAACCCGTATTTACGCAAGGTTCGAAGAAAACCACGGAAAACTCCGAACGGTTAGGCCGACGGTCGCGATTGGGTTCGAGCCCAGCACTTACCGTCTACCAGTTTGAGGTCAGAACCTCTCGGCCACTGGTGGGGCGAATTTAGTAAGAAAAAAAGAGAAAAATAAACAGAAAATGTAATTTAAAAGGAACTTTTATGTTTCATTATTCCATCGCGCCAATGGGACTCGAACCCACAATCTGCGCTCGCAGGCGATTAGCGGTGTGGTGCCTTGACCACTCGGCCATGGAGCTCCCCACACAACCGAGTGTCTCCGTTTTTTGTTTTTATTTCCAGCCATTTCGTTTTTTCAGGAAATATGATGGAACTTTGTAATTTGTAACGGAAAATACCCTTTAGTTGTTAAAAGGGAGCTTTTCTGTAAAATTCAGGAAAATAATGTTCGTGAATTTCAGAATTTTTTTAACAGTGAAGGACACTGGACGCTAGGCCACATCTGCATCGAGCTTCTCGAAGTTATGAAGATATTATATACTGTTAAAAAAATTCTGAAATTCACGAATATTTTTTTCCTGAATTTCACAGAAAAAGTCCCTTTTCACAACAAAAGAGCATTGTCCGTTACAAATCAGCAAATCCCAGCATATTTCCTGAAAGTAACGAAACGGGTGGAAATAAAAACAAAAAACGGAGACACTCCGTTATCTAAGGAGCTCCGTGGCCGAGTGGTCAAGGCACCAAATCGCTCATTGTCTGCGATCGCAGATTGTGGGTTGGTATCTCACTGGCGACAAGAAATAATGAAAACATAAAAAGTCCTTTTTAAATTGCATTTTTTTCTGTTTATTTTTCTCTTATTTCTTATTAAAAATCTTTTAATTAACTAGCCAATAAATAAATAAATAGTGTACGACAATTTCAAAAAATTGTCTATAACATTATTTTTCTAAAAAAAAAGTTGTTAATAAAAAGTTTTTTTTCATTCATTCATTCATTCATTCAAATAAATAAATAAATAAATAAATAAATAAATAAACAGTGGCTTTAAACTTTGATTTTTTTTAGTTAAACTATTTAAAAAGAAAAATTGATTTTAAAAAATAATAAGCATTATGCTTCAGTCTAAAATAAAATAAAATAAACCGTTTACAAATATTATAAAGAATGTATTTGAAACAATTTAAAAAATTGTTTCAAATTAACTTTTTTTTAAATTTAACAATTTAAAAAAAAGTTGTTAATAAAAAGTTTTTTTCATTCATTCATTCATTCATTCAAATAAATAAATAAATAAATAAATAAATAAATAAACAGTGGCTTTAAACTTTGATTTTTTTTAGTTAAACTATTTAAAAAGAAAAATTGATTTTAAAAAATAATAAGCATTATGCTTCAGTCTAAAATAAAATAAAATAAACCGTTTACAAATATTATAAAGAATGTATTTGAAAGGAAATCTTTAAAAAGCACAACAGATTTTCCCACTAACTCATAAAAGACATATTCTGTACAACTTGGCATCAGCAGCTTTGGCTCGGTTAGTAAGGATTTATTCCGCTATCAAAAGGGCCCGAGTTCGATCCTGAGAACGGCGTTGTGACGAATCCATGTGATTAAGTTTCCACTTTAACTCCCGCCTAAAATTTCACAAGAGGCTATCGCAACTGTTATCCTGAATGCGGAATGCTTCTTTTGGTTTTGCCAGACGGCGCTAATGTTGAATTGAGTGATGGAGGCGAAGGGAGACGAAGGAGTGTGTGGGAGGAATGGGACGTTGACTTGAAGAGAGACTGGTGATTTTAATGTTTAAAATTTTCAGTTTTTTTGATGTGTGTGAGGTTTATTTGTATTTTTAGAAAGTAAATGTTGATGTAGAGTATTGTAATAAAGTGCTGTTGGACATTATAATGAGGAATTATTGTGCTACCCTTTCACAAGTGAACCAGACTGGAGACAGATTCGTTACAGTCATAAAGTGGAGGTTCCACCGAGATTGGACTTCGAGTTGCAATGAGAAGGAACGTAGAGTCACAGGTATGTTTTGATTTCATTGCAGCATGTTATATGATTTAAGCTTAAGGTATTGGGAATGTTCATTTGATTAAAATTTGTTGGTTTTCTTTTATAATATTATAATTGTATAATAATTGTTGTAAAAATTGTTTTTTTTTAATATATATAGCGGCCGCAATATCAGATTTGTATTTTCTGGTTTTTATAAAAGGTGTGAATGTGAAAAGGATTATTTAAAACCAAGCTGGTTTATCGATTAAATTAAGTCAAGCTGACTTTAAGTTAATATGTTTTGTCTCGAAGAGTGTATTTTAAAACCAATCTGGTTTGAGTAAATGAAATTAAACTGATTTATTGTATTTTGTATCGAGATACTTCATGTTTAAAATCAAACTGGTTTGATTGAGGTCAAACTGATCTTATGTTTATTATATTTTGAAAAATAGTGTTTTAGACCAGGCTGAGTGGTGGAAATGTGACTTTTCAAAGGTTCAAAAAAAAAATTTTATTAAAGTTGTGTATTATTTTTGTTAAACAGAAGGTATGCAAGTATTGATGTTTTGAACCGGTATATAGATACATTTTTTTTGAATAATTAATTATAGTTATTTGTATAATGTATATTTATCTATTGTTTTGATATAGTGAATATATAGATTATTGGTGTATTGATTAAATTTGGTCAGTTGGTTGGGTGCCGGTCGCTCTTATAAAGTGTTTAACCGGCGACTTACCCGTCGGTGAACGTATTTGGAAATGGCTTTCCTGGGGAAAGGCCGAAGAGCAGATTTGAAAATCGTTGTTCTGGAATTGGGGGAGGAAGTCGATGATAGTATGAGAATAATTGATTTACGTAATTTAATTACAAAGAGTGTTAATTATGAAGAGGAATTTGTTAGAGAGATTCTTACAACTGTGATAAATGAAAGAATAGGTCGAGAGGAAGTGGCCGAGAGAGAGAGGGTGGAGAGACAAAAAATAGAGTTACAGTTGAATGAGGGAAAGAACTTAGACTCTGTTCAATCTAGTATAGGTTTTGAATCGAGAGTGGATATTCAGAGATTGATGCCCAGATTCAATGTGAAAGAGGATGATATTAGTTTATTTCTGGAATTGTTTGAGAGGCAGGCTAAGGTGCTTGGGATTTCCCCCCAAAGATGGGTTACTCAGTTAATTGGTGTTTTACCAACTGAAATTTCTCAATTAATAGCTCGTGAGCCTGAACAGCAGGCTAGTGAATATCAGTATGTTAAAACAATGTTGCTGAAGCGGTTTAAATAGAGTCCAGAGAGGTTTCGTCAGAACTTTGTGAAAATTCAGAAAGCATCTGATAGTACGTGGTATGATTTTTATTATGAGATAAAAAATTATTTAGAAGGTTGGTTGAATGGGTTGAAGATAGAAACTTATGATCAGTTGAAAGACTTGATGATAGTTGATCAAATAAAAAAAAGAGCGCCGCCTGATTTTAGGGAGAGTTTTTTGGATCGGTGGATAACTATAGTTTCACCCACTGAGCTTGTTACTAAAATGGATGAATTTGAAGATGTAAGAAATTGCATTCAGCGTAAAACTTCGATAAGTAATAGGGATCGAGGTGATAGGAATCAATGGCAAATGAGATCATGGAAGGGAAATAACTTAAGAAGTGAATTTATACAAGATGTAGAGGATAAGGGAAATTATTGTAGGGATAGAAAGCCTGATCCCAGTTTTGAGAGGAGGAAACAGTTCCGTTGTTTTGAATGTGGGGATTCAACGCACTTTAGGCCCGATTGCCCTAAGCTTAAAAATAAGAACGGTTTAGACAGCGTAAATCACGTTAAAAATAAGGTTGACGAGGATTTGTTGGCACCATATACAATTTTTGGGAAGATTAATGGAACTAGTATTCCTATTTTAAGAGATACTGGAGCAACTATCGATGTGGTGTGTCAAAAGTATGTTCCACCTGAAAACATGATAGGAGAATATGTGTGGGTGCAGCATTTGTTGGACCAGCGGATGTCATGTTTGCCTATGGCCGAAATTGAGATTGAGTGTGAATTGGGCCATGTTATCACTAAAGCAGCCGTCCTGGGAAATGAATTAGATCAGGGGAGGTATATCCTTGGAAATAAAACTGCGTCTCTATTAAAGGAGATAGAAGCTGATGGTGATAAGAGAAAAGAAATTGTGAATGTGGTATTGACACGATCTCAGAAGCGGTTACAGCCTGCTGAGAAGGAGGCGATAGAGGGTCAGGAAGAAGAATTAATATTAACTGAGAAGTCGCGGGAGGAAGAAAATGATTGTTCCGGTGCAGACTGCAAAATTTTGCCGGAGGTTGAAGAGACTGAAACTATTTTTGACTTGGTGAAAGTGGATTCGGATACATTTGCAGAAGAGCAGCGGAGGAGTAAAGAATTGGCTCCCTTATTTACTTTGGCTAGGGGGACAGAAACAGAACCTAAGGATTTTAGAATAGTTAAGGAAAAATTATTGGTTAAGAGGAAAATCAATAAGATGGGAGAGGAAATGGACTTACTTGTGGTTCCTGAATGTTTCAGGGACCAAATTAAAAGAATGTGTCATGAGGAGACCTCGGGACATTTAGGTGTCGCCAAGACAAAAGATCGCTTGGTGAAGCATTTTTTCTGGCCAAATTGTTTTAAGCAAATTGAGGAGTTTGTGAAAACTTGTGATGCTTGTCAGAGAGCTGGGAAATCTAATGACAGAAAGAAAGCCCCATTAACTTTGGTGCCCATTGTATCTGAGATATTTAGTAGAATAAATGTTGATGCTTGTGGACCATTGCCTATTACACCAAATGGAAATCGGTATTTGATTACAGCTATGTGTATGTCATTTTATTATGTATATTTATGTATATATTTTATTATTTTATGTGTATGTAATTTATATTGTAACTGGTATTGCGGGGTGCTATATTGCCGCGTATTCCAAATTTGTAAAAAGAAAAAGAAAAAAAAAATTTAATAGAATTAGGACAGTTGGTCAGGGCAGTACCATGCTGTGATGAATTTTCGGGAAATATGCCTGTGGCACATTGCAACTACTTGTGGACACTGTGCTTTGAAAAGACTTTCTAGCGTTCTTTGGAACTGGCACATTATTGCTCCTTTAGTGGGGACTTTGATTGGACATGTCCAAAATTTGGAGGGGGGAGGAGTCTGTGACGAATCCATGTGATTAAGTTTCCACTTTAACACCCGCCTAAAATTTCACAAGAGGCTATCGCAACTGTTATCCTGAATGCGGAATGCTTCTTTTGGTTTTGCCAGACGGCGCTAATGTTGAATTGAGTGATGGAGGCGAAGGGAGACGAAGGAGTGTGTGGGAGGAATGGGACGTTGACTTGAAGAGAGACTGGTGATTTTAATGTTTAAAATTTTCAGTTTTTTTGATGTGTGTGAGGTTTATTTGTATTTTAAGAAAGTAAATGTTGATGTAGAGTATTGTAATAAAGTGCTGTTGGACATTATAATGAGGAATTATTGTGCTACCCTTTCACAAGTGAACCAGACTGGAGACAGATTCGTTACAGCGTGAACTAAATTGTTCAATAATAATAATAATAAGTAAAATAACACAGCAGTTTAAAATCACGGTAAATTTCGAATTCTTTGACGATTAATCGATTTATTAATTTTAAAAATTATATTAAATTATTATCATTAAAAATCAGACTTTGTAACAGAAAGTTACCGCTTCTTCAATCGGAGTTTTCCTTTCTTGTATGTCCCACAACGGTAAATCTACTTACGGAACGGTAACAGTTCGGCTACATTGCTGCCGGTAGTTTCACCTACAATTCACAGATTTATTTTTAACAGTGTACAGGTAAGGGCAGAGAGGAAACATTTTACTTTTTTCGCCCTATTTTTTTAAGGGTGTTCTTAACTGCTCCGCTCAACAAGCGCAAAACGTTTTGACACATTTAAAAATTCACTTTTTAACAGAGAGATATAAAATTGGAATGCCCTACTATGTAAGCGATTTCGAATCGAACTTAGTTTTCCATTTTATGATAATTAAATTACGTATCCAGTTCTAAGCTCTTTCGATCACATGATCACCCGTTTTTCTCCTGCTTTTGGACCGGTTTTTCTGCTTTCGTCGGGAAATGTGCTCAAAAACGTCAACTTTGAAGGCTGTTATGAGAGATCTGTTGTATTTTTTTTTTTTTTAACAGAAAATTAAGTGAAATTAGACAGTTTCTGAATAACAACACCAGCTATTTTCATGCATTAAAAATGAATTAAAGCGTATGTCACAAAGTTATCCTTTTTGATTTAAGAACACCCTTAAGAACATGAAAAAGCGATATGCAGAATATGAAAATAGCTCTCTTGTTTTCAATATGAAGAGACATTTTTTACAATTTTATCATTAATTCTGCTGCAATAGCTGTTGTCAAATACATATGAGGGCAGTGTTTTCCGTTGAATAATATTCTTTTGTTTACTTTTCAGTGAGATTGGCCGATTATTGGAACTACCCAGCGAAATAGTGTTCTTATCAGGGATGTAGTGGAGGGTATACGGGGGGGGTATACACCGTATACCTTCTGGAGTTTTTAACAGAACATTGTATACCCTCTGTTTCTCAAGAAAGGTATAACATATACACAGTTTTCTTGAGAAACAGAGGCTATACGATGCTCATTTAAAAATCTCAGTGGCCTAGTCGTAAAAAAGCAGATAGTAGGGGTATACACTCAAGGCACAGGATATACTTTAGAGTGTGCATTGTTAAAAATAAATCTGTGAATTCTCGGTGAAACTATTGGCAGCAAAGTAGCCGAACTTTTACCGTTCCGTTAGTAGATTTTCCGTTGTGGAAATACAAGAAAGGAAAACTTTGTTTGAAGAAGCAGTGACTTTCCGTTACAAAGTTTGATTTTTAACAACATTAATTTAATTTAATTTTTATAATTAATGAACCGATTAAACGTCAAAGAATCTGAAATTAACGAGTGATTTAAACTGCTAAATTTTTTTACTTAATTATTACCATCTATAATTTAGCTCATGCCGATCGAACTCGGGACTTTTAACAGCGGAACAGATCCTCATGAACTGAGCCAAAGCGGGTGATGCCGGACTGTAAAAAGTATGTCTTTTATGTGTTAGTGGGAAAATCTGTTGTGCTTTTTTAAAGATTACCTTTCAAATATATTCCTTAGAATATTTGTAAACGATTTATTTTATTTTATTTTAGACTGATGCATAATATCTATTATTTTTTTTAAATCAATTTTATTTTTTTAAATACTTTAAATTAAAAAAAAATCACTGTTTAAAACTAGTTTTTTTTTTTTTTTTTTTTTTTTTTTTTTGATGAAGGAATGAATGAATGAATGAAAAATGTTTTTATTAACAATTTTTTTACGAAAAAAAAAGTATAGACAATTTTTTGAAATTGTCGTACACTATTTAATTATTTTTTTCTGGCCAATTAATTAAAAGATTTTTTAATAAGAAATAAGAGAAAAATAAACAGAAAAATGTAATTTAAAAGGGATTTTTTATGCTTTCATTAATCCATGGCGCCAGTGGGAACCGAACCCACAATCTGCGCTCGCGGGCTTGGTTGATTTTTGTCGTCCGATTATCTACGATAATGGGATATAGGACCAGGGGGAGTGCCCTCCGTGAGGGTCTTTCTAAGGGAACCTAACCCGTATTTACGCAAGATTCGAAGAAAACCACGGAAAACTCCGAACGGTTAGGCCGACAGCCGCGATTGGGTTGGAACCCAGCACCTGCCGTCTACCAGTTGAGAGGTCCGAACCTCTCGGCCACTGGTGGGGCCTGCGCTCGGGGGCGATTAGCGGTGTGGTGCCTTGACCACTCGGCCAAGCAGCCCCCGACACGCTCGAGTGTCTCCGTTTTTTGTTTCTATTTCCATCAGTTTCGTTATTTTCAGGAAATATGATAGAATTTTTGATTTGTAACGGTAAATGCCCTTTTGTTGTGAAAAGGGACCTTTTCTGTGAAATTCAGGAAAAAAAATGTTCATTAATTTCATAATTTTTTTTAACAGTGCATATAGTATAAGTGATATTAAATTTTCCATGTGAGTGAAAAAAAGTCCAGGCCGGGATTCAAACTAGGGACAAATTGGCAGAAGATGCCAATGCTCCTCTAACTAAGCCATCCCGGACACGGACAAAAGCGGACTATTTCAAAAGTTACCTCTGTAAGAATTGCAGACACTCTATATCTATTTGACTTTTAATTGTAGAATTGAAGCCATATATTAAGAAAGGTTTGTTTTATCAATTAAAGTTGTTAAAAAAAGCATACACATACATAAAGTTTTAAAATTTATTTTTAAAGATAGTACATTTTCTGCCAAAGAATTATGCTTGCATGCATTGCGTGCATGCTTTTTCACATTTGAATGGATAAAAATAAACCTATATTTTTTAAATGAATACAGATATAAAGTGTTTTCAAAATGACCTAAAATGAAAAAAAAATAAAACTTTTAGAACCAGAATATATACATATATATTTAAAGAAATTGGAAATATCGGGATTTTTTTAGTAAAAAACAAGTGGTGAATTCCAAACTTCTAATTTGAAAAACATAATAGTACGTTATTTTGTGCTTCGATATGTTTAATACATTCAGTGAAAATTTTGTGAAATTCTAGGCAACCGTTGATGAATGAATAAATGAATAATAAATGATAAATAATGAAATAATGAAATAAATGAAATAAATAATAATGATTTAATGAATAATCTGAAATTTTGAAGCCCTGAAAAAATTTCCTCTTTTCTATAGAAAATGTCAAATTTCAAGATTGTGAAGGCCATTTTTCATGAAAAGTGAAATACTGGTATATTTGGACCACTATATCTCTCGCAAGCAACAACATCCTAAAATTATTTTGGCATAAACTGTTAGTATAACCCTACCTGCTTATTAAAATATATTTGTTTCCTCGGGGCATTGTTACTTTACATTGTTATGTTGCCACAAAGTACAGTCAAAATGACGTTTTTTCTCATTTTCCGCACTTAATATCTTATTTAAGGGTGTATTCGAAAAAAACGCTTTTCCATCTTCAACTGCTCCAAATTTTCAGATACAATTTCAGACACATTTTTAAAAATAGAAACATGAAACTTTCTGAGAGGATTTTTAAAGAGACGTTATAAGGAGCCGCGTGATGTCATTTTGCGCTCAATTCATTAGAATTTGATTGAAAAACAATTATCTTCTCAGTATGACGCTTTTTTTTCGTTCCCAAGATCTCCCGCTTCGGAAAAATGGGTTCAAAATTCCGTTTTTGATTGCTTTTTTTCGCAATATTTTCTGCATTTATCAAAGAATCACAATCACGGCACCTTGTGTACTTTCTAAATAAGACAATTTGCCAGTTTGATGCATGTGAGAGCAAAAATGAATTTAAAAATAAATTGGAAAGTAAGCAGTTTGAATCGAAATACACCCTTAAGCAATATCCTAAACTTTTTCTTATAAAATATGAAAGTACACTACTAGGACAAACTAAATAATATATTACTGCACCGAGATATTGTTGCTGTTAGTAGATATACACTGTTAAATATAAACCTGTGAATTCACGGTGAAACTACCGGCAGCAAAGTAGCCGAACTTTTACCGATCTGTTAGTAGATTTTCCGTTGTGGGAAATACAAGAAAGGAAAACTCCGTTTGAAGAAGCAGTAACTTTCCGTTACTAAGTTCAATTTTTAATAATAAAATTTAATATATATTTTTTTAATTAATGAATCGATTAATCGTCAAGGAATTCGAACTTACCGACAGATTTTATGTTATTTTACTTAATTATTATTATTATTTTATATAATTTGGTTCACGCCGTCCTGAGGATCGAACTCGGAACCTTTTTGATAGCAGAACAAATTCTTACGAACTGAGTCAAAGCTGCTAATGCCGGTCTGTACAAAGTAAGTCTTTTATGAGTTAGTGGGAAAATCTGTTGTGCTTTTTAAAGATTTCCTTTCAAATATATTCCTTAGAATATTTGTATACGGTTTATTTTATTTTATTTTAGACTGATGCATACTACTTATTATTTTTGAAAATCAATTTTAATTTTTTAAATATTTTAAATGAAAAAAAACACTAAATAAAACCACTGTTTTTTTTTTTTTTTTTTTTTTTTTTTTTTTTTTTTTTTTTTTTTAATGAATGAATGAATGAAAAATAGTTTTTATTAAAAAATTTTTTACAAAAAAAAAAAAAAATAGAGAGAGAGAGACAGAGAGAGATAATTTTTTGAAATTGTCGTACACTACTTATTTATTTATTTTTTTGGCTAATTAATTAAAAGATTTTTTAATCGAAATAAGAGAAAAATAAACAGAAAATGTAATTTTTTATGTTTTCATTAATCCATGGCGCGCGTGGGACCCGAACCCACAATCTGCGATCGCGTGCGATTAGCGGTGTGGCGATTGATTGATTTTTGTCGTCCGATTATCTACGCTAATGGGATATAGGACCAGGGGGAGTGCCCTCCGTGGGGGTCTTTCTAAGGGAACCTAACCCGTATTTACGCAAGGTTCGAAGAAAACCACGGAAAACTCCGAACGGTTAGGCCGACAGCCGCGATTGGGTTCGAACCCAGCACCTGCTGTCTACCAGTTGAGAGGTCCGAACCTCTCGGCCACTGGTGGGGCCTAGCGGTGTGGCGCGTTGACCACTCGGCCATTGAGCGCCCCACGCATCGGAGTGTCTCCGTTTTTTTTTTTTTTTTTTTTTTTTTTTTTTTTCGTTATTTTCAGGAAATGTGGTGGAATTTTGTGATTTGTAACGGAAAATGTCCTTTTGTTGTGAAAAGGGACATTTTCTGAGAAATTCAGGAAAAAAAATGTTCGTGAATTTCAGAATTCTTTTAATAGTGTAACCTGTTAAATATGCAAAATTTTCAAAATCTTCAACATTTAAATTAACGTTATCTAAAAAAAGCACCACGTTTGAATAAAACGAAATATCTCGCACAATAGTTAAACATATGTACAAAAACATGGAAAAGAACAAGAAGTGGGGCCTCGCGATGTTTTCAGGCAAAAAATTACAAAAATTAGATGAAAAGCAATGTCCATTATCACGTTTTTTCCCCTAAGAGAAAATGAAAAATCCTAATTCGCTTTCGGAAGCTGGGCCAAAAAAGGATACTTCATTTTCTCATAGGTAAGAAACATAGAAAGACAAAAAGGTTTGGTTTGGTTTGGTTTATTTTTGTCGTCCGATTATCTACGCTAGAAATATAGGACCAGGAGGGAGTGCCCTTCGTGCACTGAGAAAAAGAATATGGTTCTGGCATATAGAATCTAAGTAATGGCTCTAGAAAAAATAGTTCCATGTCATCCTTATAAATTTTAGTTCCATTTCTTAGAGAGTTCCAGAGTCTCTTACTAAAATTCAAGAGCGTTTTCCTATATTTTTGCTGTCAAATTTATCTAAAAATCTCTTCAAATAGATGCGAACACAGGAGATTTGATTTAATAACTAGAATTATGGCTTAAAAAACCAATCCTAATATCAAGCGATAATTTCTCGCTACTGAAACGGTTCAATGTCGTTACGTCTCTTAGAAAACAAGAGACTAGAAATGTCAAGTCATTTTGCCTATTTAGCTTAGTTGTTTACCCTACTCACATAGTTTTGACATCTATTTTTCTAGTTTAGAGATTCAGAAAGCGACTAACTATTCATTCTAGGTGAAGGCGGCATATTTTTTTTCTCAGTGTGGGGGTTTTCTAAGGGAACCTAACCCGTATTTACGCAAGGCTCGAAGAAAACCACGAAAATTCCGAACGGTTAAGCTGACAGCTGCGATTGGGTTTGAATCCAGCACCTGCCGTCTACCAGTTGAGAGGTCCGTACCTCTCGGCCACTGGTGGGGCAAAAGAGAACTAGGATTTTTCATTTCATGATAGGGAAGAAATTATATCATCGACATTGTTTATTTGAAAAATTTGTCATTTTTTGCCAAAAATTATCACGAGGCTCCACTTCTTTTTCTTTTCCATGTTTTTGTACATATGGCCTTGTTTTGTACATTTAAACTCAACTATTGTGTGCGATAATTTGTTTTATTCCAACGTGCGCTTTTTTTAGATAATGCTAATTGAAATGTTGAATATTTTGAAAAAATTGCATATTTAACAGATAATATCTAGAGCTCCCGATTATACGTTTATTACGAGTATACGTATAATACGTATTATACGTAATACGTATTTGCTATACGTATAATTCGGCATCGGCAGTTATACGTATTACACGAAACAGCATATACGGTACATCGTATATACGGATTTTATCCAAGCGGTTAAACGTATAAACGTTTAAACGTTTTTCATTCAATATATGAAATTTGATGTTTCAATATTTTTTTGCGGATTAGAGACATTGAGAAATATCCGGTAGAGTATCCCCATCGCGATTCTTTGTTCAAAGAACTACGATGTGTTTACTTAACTACTACTTGTTATGCAGGTACTTAAAAAAATCTGAATACTTCCTCAGTTTAGATTTTGGTTTTTTTTCCCCAAAAAACTAAGTTATTTGTTATAAAATGTCTTACATTAGTTGTGGGTAGAATCAAACTAATCTTTGGAAAATCTGCGACGCAGTACTTAGTTTTTTATATTTTCTTTTATCTTTAGAAGAAGAAAGTATTGGATCCGGGAATACTTTCGACGGGTTTACACGTTTTACGGGTAATAGAGTCCGAAAAACATGGTTTTACAAAATATCTGCCTGTCAGTTTATGAGTCTGTGACTTTGTCTGTCTGTATGTGACATGGATTTTGTGGGTTTTCTATCTCAAGACCTAATACACAGAATTAAGTAACATATATGGGGGAGACTAGGGCCATGTGAAAATGGGGCATATGAGAACATTGCCATTTTTCACTAGTTATATGTTTTTGTATTTCAAAAAATTATCAAAGATGGGAGCACCTATAGACATATCGAAAACATTTTTGAAGCTCTTCGACATTTTGTTTGTCCCCAGGAGCCAAAATACTGCTTACTGTACTTAAAAGTAAAATCTCCAGCTTGATAAAAGAATAATTTTATTTATTTATTCTTTTTTTTCTTTATTTAACATATACTATGGATACTAATAAATATTTATGATATTTTTTATTTTTAAAATTGAGAAATGCTAATGATTTGTCATTTTAACTCTTGTGGGAATGTGGAACACTTATGAAGAGTCTAGTTGGGGCAGATCTGAATATGTCATTAAATTGCCCAATAATCATTCAGTGATTCTATTGCTTTTAGTTAACTTCGTGAAAATAATGCCAGCTCCATTATCTATATTTTTATAGAAATAGAAGACATTTCTCTCATATAAAGTTGATTTTGTGTAAAAGAAACTTCTACAAACACAACTGTCAGCAAATACATAAAAAGCAACAAGCTCTTTACGTTCAATTGTAATTTAAATAAATTTCATGTTTTCTAAATTGCAATAAATGCTATACATTATTTTATTTAACAGTTTTCAATACTATTTTTTATGCATCATTAATGCAAAAAATATTACGTTTAACAACTTTGCAAATTTTTCTGTTTCATTTGTTGCAAACTTGTAGTATTATTTTACTTCCATTTCTAAAACAGCTATTTTATTTGGTGTTTTGAAAATAGATATATATATTAAGAAAATAAATTTTTTAAACTTATAACTACAGTGAAATCTCTATTATTAACTCCCCCCCTTTCTTTTAAAAGCAAGTTTAGTTTAGCTTATTTTTGTCGTCCGATTATCTACACTAGAGATATAGGACCGGGGGGGTTTCGTGGGGGTCTTTCTAAGGGAACTTAACCCGTATTCACGCAAGGTTCGGAGAAAACCACGAAAACTCCGAACGGTTAGGCCAACAGCCGCGATTGGGTCCGAACCCAGCACCTGCCGTCTACTAGTTGAGAGGTTAGAACCTCTCGGCCACTGGTGGGGCCATACTTTTAAAAGCAAAAGAAATTAAATTTGGAGGAAGCTTATAAATGTAAAACAATTTTTTATCCTTAATTTACAGGCAAATAAGGCAAATATAGGAATGAGAATCTTTCGCCTTTTGGTAGTTTTTCTATAAATATTATCCAAATGCCCCCTCCCTAAAATCTCCCTCAAACAAAAAGCCCTAAGCAAATTTTAAATTCTTTAATTATTTTTTCAAGTTTATTTCTTTATTTCTTTATTTCTTTATTTTTTTTTTTTTTGTTATATTGCAACAATATTTTATCAATTATCTAAGCCCCCCCCCCCCCCCAAATCTACTTATTTTTATTTTATAATATTTTGCTTAAACATATAACTCAGAAATTAAATAAATATACATATATTTTTCTTTATGGTGAATTTAATAAATAATACAACTAATGATTAAGATAACATATGAAAAAGATAATAAAAACATATCAATTTTTTTTCCTTGTGTTCACTTGTTTTCCTTATGTGTTTACAACTGCTCTTTCGTTGGGGCACATATGAACATTTTTTTTTTAATTCAATAAACTATTAAAAAAAAGTAGGGAGAACTGTAAAGTTAATTTATAAAAAATACCATGCTTAAAAAAGATTTCTGTTCACTATATAGAGTAGTTTTGCTTATAGAAATTAACCCAGTTATGACAAAAAGGTATGTTTATGTGAACTGTTCACGTGCATCCCAGTCTCCCCTATATATTCATGTAGTCCCTGTTAGAAATTGTTGCTGACTAGTTTTGTATGTAAATCGTTCAACAGGTGGCTCTACTTTGCTGTATTTTATTTACGATTTCTGCAATAGCTCTATCTCTAGAATTAATGCACGGATTTTCATCAAACTACAGATTCAGTTAATGCTTGATATAAAGTGATTCTATGTATGTTTTGGTGAGAATGTCAAGATTAAAAAAAGGAAATTTCATTATACATTAACAGAGTTAGAAAATTTTATCTCCATGAAAAGAATAGCATTTACGCTCGGGTGCAATCTTGAGTGTAAAACAATAAGTGAATAAAGAATTTTTAAATAATTAAAAAGAAAAAACTAAATTTAACAAGAATTCATAATAAATCTAAAACATTTACACTCTCATTATTTCCTCAAAAAGTGTTTAATTTTGCTGGTTTTTTACAATGAATACAATTTGTATACATTACCTACCCAAAATGTAAAATAACGGGGTATCTGATCTCATTATCTTGAGATGAACAAAAAAATCTAAATAAATTCAAAGTACTATGTTGCAAAATACTTTTGCAATTCACGGTAATAACTCGCTATTTTTAAATAGATATTTCGCTGTTAGCGAAACGAGATTGGCCAATCAGGAGTCTGATATTTTGTGAAATTTTTGCAAACTGTTTTAAAAAATATACACTTTTCATTGCTTGATCTTGTATATATAAGACATACTATACGGATTCCTGTCGTAACGCTACCGATTTCCAAATTATTCTTCATTCAGTGACATAAGACTGATGAAGTCCAATATTTAAATTAGATACGATACGTGGAATATACGTATACATTAAATATACGTATTCTAAAATATACGTTTAACTGATACGCCTTATACGTATCCGGATACGTTTAAACGTATATTTTAAAGTATTCGTATAGCAGAAAAACGTATTATACGGATATACGTATATCGTTTAAACGTATAGCTGCTATACGTATCCTATCGCGAGCACTAATAATATCTACTAACATCAACAATATCTCCGTGCAGTACTACATTATTTAGTTTGTCCTAGTAGTGTACTTTCATTTTCTATAAGAAAAAGTTTGGGGTACTATTGCTTAAATAAGATATTAAATGCTGAAAATGGACAAAAACGTTTTTTTTTACTATAGTTCATGGCAACAAAACAATGTAATGTAACAATGTCCCATGGAAACAAATACCTTTTAATAAGCAGGTAGGGTTATACTAACAGTTTAGGATAGGATGTTGTTGCCTACGAAAGATATAGTGCTCTAAATATACCATTATTTAACTTTTCACGAAAAATGGCATTCACAACCTTGATTGATTGATTGATTTTTGACGTCCGATTATCTGCGCTAGGGATATAGGACCAGGGGGGAATGCCCTTCGTGGGGGTCTTTCTAAGGGAACCTAACCCGTACTTACGCAAGGTTCGAAGAAAACCACGAAAACTCTGAACGGTTAGGCCGACAGCCGCGATTGGGTTCGAACCCAGCACCTGCCGTCTACCAGTTGAGAGGTCCGAACCTCTCGGCCACTGGTGGGGCAAATACAACCTTGAATTTTGACATTTTCTATAGAAAAGAGGAAATTTTTTCAGGGCTTAAAAACTGCACATTATTTATTAACCCTCTCATGCATACGGGACTCATATGAGGACAGATAATTATTGCATTATTCAGCAAAAAACTTTTGAGCATTCATTTATATAGATCCGATTTGTTGATAGATAATAGCTAGCATATAGTGCAACAACAAAATTATTTTATAATAGGTTTTCATTTATCTCAAAAAATGATTTTTTGTCAATAATGCAAAATAATGAAAAATAATTAATGCACGAGAGGGTTAAATATGATCTACTTCAACTTATAAAAAAATCAAGCAAATCAAAAAATACAACTATCACACTTTGTCTGATTTTCAAAATAATGGTTCTTAAAATCACCCATTGATCGCATAGGAAAAACTGAAAATGTTTTAGACATACTTCTCTTTGAAAGTTAATTTTCGTATGCAGTTTATTTTCAAATATTTTAAATAATCATATTTAATTATAAGGTATTTTTTGAAAAATCAAGTTTTGGATTCTTTAAAAGGTACCTGAACCCTTAAATTGTTTTCTTAGTATTTTGTAGAATTAATAAATGTGCAAATATGATGTTCTTACAATGTAAATCTAGAAATATTTCCGAAATGAAAAATCCTCATCCCCCTCCCTCAGCGCCAAGAAAACTGAAAAGATACAAAGGCAAAAGAAATCATCTTTTTAAAAATATTTTTGTTTTGTGTATCCAATAATACTTTTGGAACAAGATAAAGTAATGAATTTGTAACTCATTCTAAACATTATTACGCCCGACCAGTGGCCGAGAGGATCTGTCCTCTCAACTGGTAGACGGCAGGTGCTGGGTTCGAACCCAATCGCGGCCGTCGGCCTAACCGTTCGGAGTTTTCGTGGTTTTCTTCGAACCTTGCGTAAATACGGGTTAGGTTCCCTTAGAAAGACCCCCACGAAGGGCATTCCTCCCCATGGGCCTATATCCCTAGTGTAGATAATCGGCCGACACAAATACACCACCACTAAACAATATTACATATTAAAAGAATTTTATAATAAATTATTTTAATGGCAATTATAAGTACCGTCGGTACATAAAGGGTTAATCAGTCTATATATAACCTTTAGGTAACAGTGTCGAATTATGACAGTTGAACAGTTGTTTTGCCCTCTAAACAAATCGAAATAATTTTTTTACCATCATCCCATGAATGTCCGGAAAAAAACCTCTATTTGTTGTTTTCTTATTCGTTGATGACAGTAATAAAGTTTATGAAGACATTTTCCCAATACCCTTTTAAAAGACAGACATCATCATACAATCGAGATAAAAAAAAATTCAAGAAAAAAAATCATTAATAAAAAACTTGCATAATGTACGATAGAGGTGTGCACGAGCCGGAATTTCCAGGCCCGGGCCCGACCCGGCCCGTTTAAATTTTTATATTTTAGGCCCGGCCCGGCCCGGCCCGTTTTAGCCAGTTACGATTTCTACGATTTCTAAAAAATTCAGGGTTTTTCTCATATAATTAAGATTTCTTTAAAGAATACTGCACACATATCTATGGAATGATTTTGCCGTATATTTTACCGTAATTATAAAATTATTTTTAAACAACATACATTAGGTAGTTGTTTTTTAATAAAAAAAAATAAATAAACGTTTTGCCAGATATTTGACCCGGACGTGATTTAAACACGCAACCTTTTGATCTGGAGCCAGACGCGCTACCGTTGCGCCACCAGGCCACGTAAAATCACTGTTTTTCACAAATGAAACAAAATATTATAAAGCTGTATTTTAAAACAATGTGCGTTTATTCGTTCTTTAATATTTAAAAAAAAAAATTCGGGGAGTCCCAGACAATTGACCCGGACTCGATTTGAACACGCAACCTTCTGACCTGGAGTCGGACGCGGTACCGTTGCGCCACCAGGCCACATGATATCACAGTTTTTCACAAATGAAACAAAATATTATAAAATTGTTTTTAAACAGCAAACATTAGATAGTTGTTTTTTAATAAAGAAATAAATAAACGTTTTCCCAGATATTTGACCCGGACGTGATTTGAACACGCAACTTTCTGATCTGGAGCCAGACGCGCTACCGTTGCGCCACCAGGCCACATAAAATCATTGTTTTTCACAAATGAAACAAAATATTATAAAACTATATTTTAAAACAATGTGCGTTTATTCGTTGTTTAATACACAGGACAACAACAACAAAAAAA
This sequence comes from Maratus speculifer, assembly GCA_964019185.1. Taxonomy (NCBI): domain Eukaryota; kingdom Metazoa; phylum Arthropoda; class Arachnida; order Araneae; family Salticidae; genus Maratus; species Maratus speculifer. The sequence continues at coordinate 319,870,729 of OZ025291.1, read as the reverse complement.
ATTTTTAATGGTCTGACATGTTTTAATGAATTTAAGATATTTCAACCTCTAGGAACCCGAATATGGCATCCATTTCTGTACATCAGGTAAGGTTTTGCTGTGAAGTTGCATTGAAAAAAACAAATATATACTACAGAAGTGTAATTAACTGAACCAAAAAAAATGTACGTATGTTAACAGAAAACATGTTTAGTTAATTACATAGTTAATTAACAACTAATAGGCAGAAAAACATTCGGTTAGATCACTGTTTCGTCATTGTGCAACACTTATGGTAGGAATTTCCTCTTCGTTGAGGTCCGAGCATGGACGGCAGCAGGAATGTCTCTATGGAGATTCCAACAGTAATCCGCCACCATTACTGCATCCCAGCGATCTTGGGCCCCACCAATGGCCGAGAGGTACGGACCTCTCAACTGGTAGACGGCAGGTGCTGGGTTTGAATCCAATCGCGGCTGTCGGCCTAACCGTTCGGAGTTTTCGTCGTTTTCTTCGAACCTTGCGTAAATACGGGTTAGGTTCCCTTAGAACGACCCCCACGAAGGGCACTTCCCCGAGGTCCTATATCCCTAGTGTAGATAATCGGACGACAAAAAATACACCAAAAATACACACCCTGCGATCTTGGTATCTGTTCTCCCTCTCCTTGACCTCCTGATGAAAATGCTGTCCCTTTTCATCACTCATGCAGCCCAGGTTGTTAGGAAAGCGATCCAAATGCGAGAATAGGTAATGCATTTTGATGCTCATGTTACATTCGAGGTTTCTGAATGCTGTTATCATATAGTTCACCAGTTCAACGTAGTTAGTGGCCTTCGTGTTGCCGAGAAAGTTTTTCACAACGAACAAAAACCTTCCATGCTTCCAGTTCCACTTCACTCATATGTGTTTCGAATTGCGTATCTCTCATTAGCTGACGGATCTGTGGACCATCAAAGATGCCAGCTTTCAGCTTCTCATTGCTCAATCTGGGAAAAACCTGGCACAAGTACATGAAGCAGTCACCATTTTTGTCGAGAGCTTTGGTGAATTGCTTCATCAACTCCAGCTTAATATGCAATGGAAAAAATATGATCTTCTCTCTGTTCACAAGAGGAGTGTTGATGATGTTCGCTCTGCAGGGCACCAGGTCCTCCCTAAGAGGCCAGTCCTTGATTGTGTAATGATGAGCCCTGTCTCTATTGTCCCACATGCAGTTGAAACAGGGGTACTTTGTAAACCCTGATTGTTGTCCCAACAAGATGTTCACCATTTTCAAATCCACACAAATGTACCACTGATGGTTATCATAATGAATTTTCTCCAGAGCATACTTCACTGATTCATACTTCTCCTTCAATTTAGTTGAGTGAGCTAGTGGTACAGAGGCAAACTGGTTGCCATTGTGTAGCAAAACACATTTTAGTGAGCGCTTACTGCTGTTGATAAACAGCCGCCAATGTTCGGGGTCGTATTTTGCCACTCTCAGCGTGTACAGCAGCCGTGCGATATCATTACAGTACACCAGGTCAAGCTCTTCACAGAAATATTGTAGGAAGTCTTGATGTCTGTTGCAGTAGAAGGTGATGCGAACACTCTCAGTGAGACAGTTTTTTCCTTTAATCTGGATGCCAATAGTTCGGCAGATGACTTGAAGATGTTAAGATCGCGAACGAGATCATTTAGCTCCATTTGTGTAAACGGAACTAGAGTAGTACATTCTGGAACCACATAGTCATCGTCATCAGCAGCAACCCTGAAGGGGGAGGATGATTCTTCGTCAATGTCCGGAAGTTCTTTAAACACGGGAACAGGAATGGCTCCAGAATGGGCTACAGGACGACGTGCTGACTGCAGATCTGGATATACCAGGCTACTCCGGTTGCTTCTGTTTATACCAGTCAGATCTACAGCGCAGAAGTAACAATCTGTGACATGGTTGGTAGGCTCCCTCCAGACCATAGGAATTCCAAATTTCAGAGCCGTCTTCTGGTCTTTGGTCCACGCATGAAGATACTCGGTGAATTTCTTGCATACTATATGTGGTGCCCAACTTTTATCTTGGTCACCTAGTGCCATTTGGAAGTAAGCAAAGTAGGTGCGCTTTATAAAACTGGTGATTGGCTTCCTGTTTGGTACAAGGGTGTATTCGCCACATATATACAAAATACACCCGGCTTATTCCTACGTGATCTTTTTGAAGACGCCATTTACTTCACATAGATCCTGTAATGAAAGAAAATCTATCACTAGTAATCCAGGGCAACGAAATACGACTTCTCGGAATACAACACACACAAGTACTGCAATGAAGTATAGGCATTTATGCCGGAAATCATTTAGCCTAAAATGGACATTTGCACAAAAAATTGACCTGATAGAGCTAAACCGTTTTGGGTTTTGGATTCAGGGTATGAAAATGAATATATATCAGCTGGAAAAAATTAGACCATTTTTTGGCTGTTGACCAGTGATATTTAAATGAAAAAAAGATGGGAAGTCCCAGACAATTGACCCGTACGTGATTTGAACACGCAACCTTCTTAACTGGAGTCAGACGCGGTACCGTTGCGCCACCAGGCCACATAAAAACGCTGTTTTTCTTAAATGAAACAAAATATTATAAAACTATATTTTTTAAAAAATGTGCGTTTTTTCGGTGTTTAACATTTAAAAAAAAAGATGGGAAATCCCTAACAATTGACCCAGACGTGATTTGAACACGCAACCTTCTGATCTGAAGTCCGACGCGCTACCGTTGCGCCACCAGACCACATAAAATCACATTTTTTCACAAATGAACCAAAATATTATAAAACTATTTCAAAACAACATACATTAGATAGTTGCTTTTAATAAATATATAAATAAACGGTTTAATAGATATTTGACCCGGACGCGGATTTGAACTCGCAACCTTCTGATATGGAGTCAGACGCGCTACCGTTGTGCCATCAGGGTACATATCATCACTGTTTTTCTTAAATGAAACAAAATATTATAAAACTATATTTTAAAAAAATGTGCGTTTCTTCGTTGTTTAACATTTAAAAAAGTAGGTGAAAGTCCCTTACAATTGACCCGGACATGATTTGAACACGCAACCTTCTAATCTGGAGACAGAGGCGCTACCGTAGCGCCACCATGCCACATAACATCAGTGTTTTTCACAAATGAAACAAAATATTATAAAACTATATTTTAAAACAATGTGCGTTTATTTGTTATTTATATTTAAATAAAAAAAGATGTTAAGTCTCACACAATTGACCCGGACGTGATTTGAACACGCAACCTTCTGATCTGGAGTCAGACGCGCAAACTTTACGCCACCAAGCCACATAAAATCGTGGTTTTTCACTAATGAAACAAAATAATATAAAACTATATTTTAAAACAATGTGCATTTATTTGTTATTTATATTTAAATAAAAAAAGATGTTAAGACTCACACAATTGACCCGGACGTGATTTAAACACGCAACCTTCTGATCAGAAGCCAGATGCGATACCGTTGCGCCGCCAGGCCACATAAACTCACGGTTTTTCACAAATGACACAAAATATTATAAAACTATATTTTAAAACAATGTGCGTTTATTTGTTATTTATATTTAAATAAAAAAAGATGTTAAGTCTCACACAATTGACCCGGATGTGATTTGGACACGTAACCTTCACAAATGGAGTCAGACGCGCTACCGTTGCGCCACCGGACCACATAAAATAAATGTTTTTCAAAAATGAAACAAAAAATTATAAAACTATATTTTAAAACAATGTGCGTTTATTCGTTGTTTAATATTTAAATAAAAAAAGGTGGGAAGTCCCAGAAAATCGACCCGGGCGTGATTTGAACACGCAACCTTCTGATCTGGAGTCAGACGCGATACCGTTGCGCCACCAGGCCACTTACGGTCGCTTTTTTTCAATATTAAACAAAATACTATAAAACTACATTTTAAAACTATGTGCGTTTATTTATTATTTATATTTAAATAAAAAAAGACGGGAATTCCCAAACAATTGACCCGAACTTGACTTGATAGCGCAACCTACTGATTTGGAGTCAGCCGCGCTACCGTTGCGCCACTAGGCCACATACAATCACTGTTTTTCACAAATGAAACAAAATGTTATAAAACTATATTTTAAAACAATGTGCGTTTATTCGTTGCTTTATATTTAAATAAAAAAAAGATGGGAAGTCCCTGACAATTGACCCGTACATGATTTGAACAAGCAACCTTCTGATATGGAGTCAGACGCGGTACCGTTGCGCCACCAGGCCACATGTGATCGCTGTTTTTCACAAATGAAACAAAATATTATAAAACCATATTTTAAAACAATGTGCGTTTATTTTTTATTTATATTTAAATAAAAAAAGAGGGGAAGTCCCAGACAATTGACCCGGACGTAATTTGAACACGCAACCTTCTGATGTGGAATCAGACGCTCTACCGTTGCGCCACCAGGCCACATACGATTGCTCTTTTTCAAAATTAAACAAAATATTATAAAACTATATTTTAAAACAATGTGCGTTTATTCGTTGTTTAATATTAAAAAAAAAAGATGGAAAGTCCCGTAAAATTGACCCGTACGCGATTTGAACACGCAACCTTCTGATCTGGAGTCAGACGCGCAAACTTTACGCCACCAAGCCACATAAAATCGTGGTTTTTCACTAATGAAACAAAATAATATAAAACTATATTTTAAAACAATGTGCATTTATTTGTTATTTATATTTAAATAAAAAAAGATGTTAAGACTCACACAATTGACCCGGACGTGATTTAAACACGCAACCTTCTGATCAGAAGCCAGATGCGATACCGTTGCGCCGCCAGGCCACATAAACTCACGGTTTTTCACAAATGACACAAAATATTATAAAACTATATTTTAAAACAATGTGCGTTTATTTGTTATTTATATTTAAATAAAAAAAGATGTTAAGTCTCACACAATTGACCCGGATGTGATTTGGACACGTAACCTTCACAAATGGAGTCAGACGCGCTACCGTTGCGCCACCGGACCACATAAAATAAATGTTTTTCAAAAATGAAACAAAAAATTATAAAACTATATTTTAAAACAATGTGCGTTTATTCGTTGTTTAATATTTAAATAAAAAAAGGTGGGAAGTCCCAGAAAATCGACCCGGGCGTGATTTGAACACGCAACCTTCTGATCTGGAGTCAGACGCGATACCGTTGCGCCACCAGGCCACTTACGGTCGCTTTTTTTCAATATTAAACAAAATACTATAAAACTACATTTTAAAACTATGTGCGTTTATTTATTATTTATATTTAAATAAAAAAAGACGGGAATTCCCAAACAATTGACCCGAACTTGACTTGATAGCGCAACCTACTGATTTGGAGTCAGCCGCGCTACCGTTGCGCCACTAGGCCACATACAATCACTGTTTTTCACAAATGAAACAAAATGTTATAAAACTATATTTTAAAACAATGTGCGTTTATTCGTTGCTTTATATTTAAATAAAAAAAAGATGGGAAGTCCCTGACAATTGACCCGTACATGATTTGAACAAGCAACCTTCTGATATGGAGTCAGACGCGGTACCGTTGCGCCACCAGGCCACATGTGATCGCTGTTTTTCACAAATGAAACAAAATATTATAAAACCATATTTTAAAACAATGTGCGTTTATTTTTTATTTATATTTAAATAAAAAAAGAGGGGAAGTCCCAGACAATTGACCCGGACGTAATTTGAACACGCAACCTTCTGATGTGGAATCAGACGCTCTACCGTTGCGCCACCAGGCCACATACGATTGCTCTTTTTCAAAATTAAACAAAATATTATAAAACTATATTTTAAAACAATGTGCGTTTATTCGTTGTTTAATATTAAAAAAAAAAGATGGAAAGTCCCGTAAAATTGACCCGTACGCGATTTGAACACGCAACCTTCTGATATGGAGTCAGACGCGCTACCGTTGCGCCACCAGGCCAGATATGATCGCTGTTTTTCACAAATGACGCAAAATATTATAAAACTATATTTTAAAACAATGTGCGTTTATTTGTTATTTATATTTAAATAAAAAAAGATGGGAATTCCCAAACAATTGACCCGAACTTGACTTGATAGCGCAACCTACTGATCTGGAGTCAGACGCGCTACCGTTGCGCCACCAGGCCACATAAAATCACTGTTTTTCAAAAATGAAACAAAATATTATAAAACTATATTTTAAAACAAGGCGCGTTTATTCGTCACTTAGTATTTAAATAAAAAAAAGTGGAAAGTCCCGGACAACTGAACCGGACGTGATTTGAACACGCAACCTTCTGGTCTAGAGTTTGACGCGGTACCGTTGCGCCACCAGGCCACATATGATCGCTATTTTTCACAAATGAAACAAAATATTATAAAACCATATTTTAAAACAATGTGCGTTTATTTTTTATTTAAATAAAAGAAGAGGGGAAGTCCCAGACAATTGATCCGGATGTGATTTGAACACGCAACCCTCTGATCTGGAGTAAGACGCGCTACCGTTGCGCCACCAGGCCACATAATAACCCTCTTTTTCAAAAATGAAACAAAATATTATAAAACAATATTTTAAAACAATGTGCGTTTATTCGTTATTTAATATTAAAAAAAAAAAAAAAAAAAAGATGGAAAGTACCGTAAAATTGACCCGGGCGTGATTTGAACACGCAACCTTCTGATCTGGAGTCAGACGCTCTACCGTTGCGCCACCGGGCCACATAAGATCACGGTTTTTCACAAATGACACAAAATATTATAAAACTATATTTTAAAACAATGTGCGTTTATTTTTTATTTATATTTAAATAAAAAAAGATGGGAAAGTCCCAGACAATTGACCCGGACGTGATTGGAACACGCAACCATCTGATCTGGAGTCAGACGCGCTACCGTTGCGCCACCAGGCCAGATATGATCGCTGTTTTTCACAAATGACACAAAATATTATAAAACTATATTTTAAAACAATGTGCGTTTATTTGTTAATTATATTTAAATAAAAAAAGATGTTAAGTATCACAAAATTGACCCGGACGTGATTTGAACATGCAACCTTCTGATCTGGAGTCAGGCGCGCTACCGTTGCGCCACCAGGCCAAATATGATCGCTGTTTTTCACAAATGACACAAAATATTATAAAACTATATTTTAAAACAATGTGCGTTTATTCGTTGTTTAATATTTAAATAAAAAAAGATGAGAAGTCCCAGAAAATTGACCCGGACGTGATTTGAACACGCAACCTTCTGATCTGGAGTCAAACGCGCTACCGTTGCGCCACCAGGCCACATACGATCGCTCTTTTTCAAAATTAAACAAAATATTATAAAACTATATTTTAAAACAATGTGCGTTTATTTGTTATTTATATTTAAATAAAAAAAGATGGGAAGTCCCAAACAATTGACCCGAACTTGACTTGATCACGCAACCTTCTGATCTAGAGTCAGACGCGCTACCGTTGCGCCACCAGGCCACCTAAAATCACTGTTTTTCAAAAATGAAAGAAAATATTATAAAACTATATTTTAAAACAATGTGCATTTTTTCGTTGTTTAATATTTAAATAAAAAAAGATTTAAAATCCGAGACAATTAACCCAGACGTGATGTGAACACGCAACCTTCTGATCTGGAGTCAGACGCGCTACCGTTGCGCCACCGGGCCACATAAAATTTCTGTTTTTCAAAAATGAAACAAAAAATAATAAAACTATATTTTAAAACAATGTGCGTTTATTTTTTATTTATATTTAAATAAAAAAAGATGGGAAAGTCCCAGACAATTGGCTCGGACGTGATTTGAACACGCAACCTTCTGATCTGAAGTCAGACGCGCTACCGTTGCGCCACCGGGCCACATAAAATCAATGTTTTTCAAAAATGAAACAAAAAATTATAAAACTATATTTTAAAACAATGTGCGTTTATTCGTTGTTTAATATTTAAATAAAAAAAGATGTTAAGTCTCACACAATTGACCCGGACGTGATTTGAACACGCAACCTTCTGATCTGGAGTCAGACGCGCTACCGTTGCGCCACCAGGCCACATACAATCGCCCTTTTTCAAAATTAAACAAAATATTATAAAACTATATTTTAAAACAATGTGCGTTTATTTGTTATTTATATTTAAATAAAAAAAGATGGGATGTCCCAAACAATTGACCCGAACTTGACTTGATCACGCAACCTTCTGATCTGGAGTCAGACGCGCTACCGTTGCGCCACCAGGCCACATTAAATCACGGTTTTTCAAAAATGAAAGAAAATATTTTAAAACTATAATTTAAAACAATGTGCGTTTATTTTTTATTTATATTTAAATAAAAAAAGATGGGAAAGTCCCAGACAATTGACCCGAACGTGATTTGAACACGCAACCTTCCGATCTGGAGTCAGACGCGCTACCGTTGCGCCACCAGGCCAAATGTGGTCGTTGTTTTTCACAAATGACACAAAATATTATAAAACTATATTTTAAAACAATGTGCGTGTATTTGTTATTTATATTTAAATAAAAAAAGATGTTAAGTATCAGAAAATTGACCCGGACGTGATCTGATCACGCAACCTTCTGATCTGGAGTCAGACGCGCTACCGTTGCGCCACCAGGCCAAATATAATCGCTGTTTTTCAAAAATGAAACAAAATATTATAAAACTATATTTTAAAACAATGTGCGTTTATTTGTTAATTATATTTAAATGAAAAAAGATGCTAAGTCTCAGAAAATTGACCCGGACGTGATTTGAAGACGCAACCTTCTGATCTGGAGTCAGACGCGCTACCGTTGCGCCACCGGGCCACATAAAACCTCTCTTTTTCAAAAATGAAACAAAAAATTATAAAACTATATTTTAAAACAATGTGCGTTTATTCGTTGTTCAATATTTAAATAAAAAAAGATGTTAAGTCTCACACAATTGACCCGGACGTGATTTGAACACGCAACATTCTGATCTGGAGTCAGACGCGCTACCGTTGCGCCACCAGGCCAGATATGATCGCTCTTTTTCACAAATGACACAAAATATTATAAAACTATATTTTAAAACAATGTGCATTTATTTGTTATTTATATTTAAATAAAAAAAGATGTTAAGTATCACAAAATTGACCCGGACGTGATTTGAACACGCAAACTTCTGATCTGGAGTCAGACGCGCTACTGTTGCGCCACCAGGCCACATACAATCGCTCTTTTTCAAAATTAAACAAAATATTATAAAACTATATTTTAAAACAATGTGCGTTTATTTGTTATTTATATTTAAATAAAAAAAGATGGGAAGTCCCAAACAATTGACCCGAACTTGACTTGATCACGCAACCTTCTGATCTAGAGTCAGACGCGCTACCGTTGCGCCACCAGGCCACCTAAACTCACTGTTTTCAAAAATGAAAGAAAATATTATAAAACTATATTTTAAAACAATGTGCATTTTTTCGTTGTTTAATATTTAAATAAAAAAAGTTTTAAAATCCCAGACAATTAACCCAGACGTGATGTGAACACGCAACCTTCTGATCTGGAGTCAGACGCGCTACCGTTGCGCCACCGGGCCACATAAAATCTCTGTTTTTCAAAAATGAAACAAAAAATAATAAAACTATATTTTAAAACAATGTGCGTTTATTTTTTATTTATATTTAAATAAAAAAAGATGGGAAAGTCCCAGACAATTGGCTCGGACGTGATTTGAACACGCAACCTTCTGATCTGAAGTCAGACGCGCTACCGTTGCGCCACCGGGCCACATAAAATCAATGTTTTTCAAAAATGAAACAAAAAATTATAAAACTATATTTTAAAACAATGTGCGTTTATTCGTTGTTTAATATTTAAATAAAAAAAGATGTTAAGTCTCACACAATTGACCCGGACGTGATTTGAACGCGCAACCTTCTGATCTGGAGTCAGACGCGCTACCGTTGCGCCACCAGGCCACATACAATCGCCCTTTTTCAAAATTAAACAAAATATTATAAAACTATATTTTAAAACAATGTGCGTTTATTTGTTATTTATATTTAAATAAAAAAAGATGGGATGTCCCAAACAATTGACCCGAACTTGACTTGATCACGCAACCTTCTGATCTGGAGTCAGACGCGCTACCGTTGCGCCACCAGGCCACATAAAATCACGGTTTTTCAAAAATGAAAGAAAATATTTTAAAACTATAATTTAAAACAATGTGCGTTTATTTTTTATTTATATTTAAATAAAAAAAGATGGGAAAGTCCCAGACAATTGACCCGAACGTGATTTGAACACGCAACCTTCCGATCTGGAGTCAGACGCGCTACCGTTGCGCCACCAGGCCAAATGTGGTCGTTGTTTTTCACAAATGACACAAAATATTATAAAACTATATTTTAAAACAATGTGCGTGTATTTGTTATTTATATTTAAATAAAAAAAGATGTTAAGTATCAGAAAATTGACCCGGACGTGATCTGATCACGCAACCTTCTGATCTGGAGTCAGACGCGCTACCGTTGCGCCACCAGGCCAAATATAATCGCTGTTTTTCAAAAATGAAACAAAATATTATAAAACTATATTTTAAAACAATGTGCGTTTATTTGTTATTTATATTTAAATGAAAAAAGATGCTAAGTCTCACACAATTGACCCGGACGTGATTTGAACACGCAACATTCTGATCTGGAGTCAGACGCGCTACCGTTGCGCCACCGGGCCACATAAAATCTCTCTTTTTCAAAAATGAAACAAAAAATTATAAAACTATATTTTAAAGCAATGTGCGTTTATTCGTTGTTCAATATTTAAATAAAAAAAGATGTTTAGTCTCACACAATTGACCCGGACGTGATTTGAACACGCAACCTTCTGATTCAGAGTCAGACGCGCTACCGTTGCGCCACCAGGCCAGATATGATCGCTGTTTTTCACAAATGACACAAAATATTATAAAACTATATTTTAAAACAATGTGCGTTTATTTGTAATTTATATTTACATAAAAAAAGATGTTAAGTATCACAAAATTGACCCGGACGTGATTTGAGCACGCAACCTTCTGATCTGGAGTCAGGCGCGCTACCGTTGCGCCACCAGGCCAAATATGATCGCTGTTTTACACAAATGACACATAATATTATAAAACTATATTTTAAAACAATGTGCGTTTATTTGTTATTTATATTTAAATAAAAAAAGATGGGAAAGTCCCAAACAATTGACCCGGACGTGATTTGAACACGCAACCATCTGATCTGCAGTCAGACGCGCTACCATTGCGCCACCGGGCCACATAAAATCTCTCTTTTTCAAAAATGAAACAAAATATTATAAAACTATATTTTAAAACAAGGCGCGTTTATTCGTTGCTTAGTATTTATATAAAAAAATTTGGAAAGTCCCTGACAACTGACCCGGACGTGATTTGAGCACGCAACCTTCTGGTCTAAAGTTTGACGCGCTACCGTTGCGCCACCAGGCCACATTTGATCGCTGTTTTTCACAAATGAAACAAAATATTATAAAACTATATTTTAAAACAATGTGCGTTTATTTGTTATTTATATAAAAAAAGATGTTATGTCTCACATAATTGACCCGGACGTGATTTGAACACGCAACATTCTGATCTGGAGTCAGACGCGCAACCGTTGCGCCACCGGGCCACATAAAATAATTGTTTTTCAAAAATGAAACAAAAAATTATAAAACTATATTTTAAAAGAATGTGCGTTTATTCGTTGTTTAATATTTAAATAAAAAAAGATGGGAAGTCCCAGAAAATTGACCCGGGCGTGATTTGAAAACGCAATCTTCTGATCTGGAGTCAGACGCGCTACCGTTGCGCCACCTGGCAACTTACGATCGCTCTTTTTCAAAATTAAACAAAATATTATAAAACTATATTTTAAAATAATGTGCGTTTATTTGTTATTTACATTTAAATAAAAAAAGATGCTAAGTCTCAGAAAATTGACCCGGACGTGATTTGAACGCGCAACCTTCTGATCTGGAGTCAGACGCGCTACCGTTGCGCCACCGGGCCGCATAAAATCTCTGTTATTCAAAAATGAAACAAAATATTATAAAACTATATTTTAAAACAAGGCGCGTTTATTCGTTGCTTAGTATTTAAATAAAAAAATGTGGAAAGTCCCTGACAACTGACCCGGACGTGATTTGAGCACGCAACCTTCTGGTCTAAAGTTTGACGCGCTACCGTTGCGCCACCAGGCCACATTTGATCGCTGTTTTTCACAAATGAAACAAAATATTATAAAACTATATTTTAAAACAATGTGCGTTTATTTGTTATTTATATAAAAAAAGATGTTATGTCTCACATAATTGACCCGGACGTGATTTGAACACGCAACATTCTGATCTGGAGTCAGACGCGCAACCGTTGCGCCACCGGGCCACATAAAATAATTGTTTTTCAAAAATGAAACAAAAAATTATAAAACTATATTTTAAAAGAATGTGCGTTTATTCGTTGTTTAATATTTAAATAAAAAAAGATGGGAAGTCCCAGAAAATTGACCCGGGCGTGATTTGAAAACGCAATCTTCTGATCTGGAGTCAGACGCGCTACCGTTGCGCCACCATTCCACATAATATCAGTGTTTTTCAAAAATGAAACAAAATATTATAAAACTATATTTTAAAACAATATGCGTTTATTCGTTGTTTAATATTAAAAAAAAAAAAAAAAAATGGAAAGTCCCGTCAAATTGTCCCGGACTTGATTTGAACACGCAACCTTCTGGTCTGGAGTCATACGCGATACCGTTGCGCCACCAGGCCACATAAAATCACTGTTTTTCAAAAATGAAAGAAAATATTATAAAACTATAATTTAAAACAATGTGCGTTTATTCGTTGTTTAATATTTAAATAAAAAAAGATGCTAAGTCTCAGAAAATTGACCCGGACGTGATTTGAACGCGCAACCTTCTGATCTGGAGTCAGACGCGCTACCGTTGCGCCACCAGGCCACCTAAACTCACGGTTTTTCACAAATGACACAAAATATTATAAAACTACATTTTAAAACAATGTGCGTTTATTTTTTATTTATATTTAAATAAAAAAAGATGGGAAGTCCCAAACAATTGACCCGAACTTGACTTGTTCACGCAACCTTCTGATCTGGAGTCATACGCGCTACCGTTGCGCCACCAGGCCACATAAAATCACTGTTTTTCAAAAATGAAAGAAAATATTATAAAACTATAATTTAAAACAATGTGCGTTTATTCGTTGTTTAATATTTAAATAAAAAAAAGATTTAAAGTCCCAGACAATTGACCCAGACGTGATGTGAACACGCAACCTTCTGTTCTGGAGTTTGACGAGCTACCGTTGCGCCACCTGGCCACATATGGTCGCTGTTTTTCACAAATGAAACAAAATATTATAAAACTATATTTTAAAACAATGTGCGTTTATTTGTTATTTATATTTAAATAAAAAAAGATGCTAAGTCTCAGAAAATTGACCCGGACGTGATTTGAACACGCAACCTTCTGATCTGGAGTCAGACGCGCTACCGTTGCGCCACCGGGCCGCAAAAAAATCTCTCTTTTTCAAAAATGAAACAAAAAATTATAAAACTATATTTTAAAACAATGTGCGTTTATTCGTTGTTTAATATTAAAAAAAAAAAAAAAAAAAAAAAAAGGTGGGAAATCCCGTAAAATTGACCCGGACTTGATTTGAACACGCAACCTTCTGATCTGGAGTCAGACGCGCTTCCGTTGCAACACCAGGCCACATGCGATCGCTTTTTTTCAAAATTAAACAAAATATTATAAAACGATATTTTAAAACAATGTAAGTTTATTTTTTATTTATATTTAAATAAAAAAAGATGGGAAAGTCCCAGACAATTGACCCGGACGTGATTTGAACACGCAAACTTCTGATCTGGAGTCAGACGCGCTACCGTTGCGCCACCGGGCCACATAAAATCAATGTTTTTCAAAAATGAAACAAAAAATTATAAAACTATATTTTAAAGCAATGTGCGTTTCTTCGTTGTTTAATATTTTAATAAAAAAAGATGTTAAGCCTCACACAATTGACCCGGACGTGATTTGAACACGCAACCTTCTGATCTGGAGTCAGACGCGCTACCGTTGCGCCACCAGGACATATAAAATCGCGGTTTTTCACAAATGACACAAAATATTATAAAACTATATTTTAAAACAATGTGCGTTTATTTTTTATTTATATTTAAATAAAAAAACATGGGAAAGTCCCAGGCAATTGACCCGGACGTGATTTGAACACGCAACCTTCGGATCTGGAGTCAGACGCGCCACCGTTGCGCCACCAGGCCAGATATGATCGGTGTTTTTCACAAATGACACAAAATATTATAAAACTATATTTTAAAACAATGTGCGTTTATTTGTTATTTATATTTAAATAAAAAAAGATGTTAAGTATCACAAAATTGACCCGGACGTGATTTGAACACGCAACCTTCTGATCTGGAGTCAGACGCGCTACCGTTGCGCCACCAGGCCAAATATGATCGCTGTTTTTCAAAAATGAAACAAAATATTATAAAAATATATTTTAAAATAATGTGCGTTTATTTGTTATTTATATTTAAATAAAAAAAGATGTTATGTCTCACATAATTGACCCGGACGTGATTTGAAAACGCAACATTCTGATCTGGAGTAAGACGCGCTACCGTAGCGCCCCCCAAGCCACATAAAATCTCGGTTTTTCACAAATGACACAAAATATTATAAAACTATATTTTAAAATAATGTGCGTTTATTTGTTATTTATGTTTAAATAAAAATAATACGTTAAGTCTCAGAAAATTGACACGGACGTGATTTGAACACGCAACATTCTGATCTGGAGTCAGACGCGCAACCGTTGCGCCATTGGGCCACATAAAATAAATGTTTTTCAAAAATGAAACAAAAAATTATAAAACTATATTTTAAAACAATGTGCGTTTATTCGTTGTTTAATATTTAAAGAAAAAAAGATGGGAAGTCCCAGAAAATTGACCCGGGCGTGATTTGAAAACGCAATCTTCTTATCTGGAGTCAGACGCGCTACCGTTGCGCCACCAGGCCACATACGGTCGCTCTTTTTCAATATTAAACAAAATACTATAAAACTACATTTTAAAACTATGTGCGTTTCTTTGTTATTTATATTTAAATAAAAAAAGATGGGAATTCCCAAACAATTGACCCGAACTTGACAGCGCAACCTACTGATCTGGAGTCAGACGCGCTACCGTTGCGCCACCATTCCACATAATATCACTGTTTTTCAAAAATGAAACAAAATATTATAAAACTATATTTTAAAACAATATGCGTTTATTCGTTGTTTAATATTAAAAAAAAAAAAAAAAAAAAGATGGAAAGTCCCGTCAAATTGACCCGGACTTGATTTGAACACGCAACCTTCTGATCTGGAGTCAGACGCACTACCGTTGCGCCACCTGGCCACATACGATCGCTCTTTTTCAAAATTAAACAAAATATTATAAAACTATATTTTAAAATAATGTGCGTTCATTTGTTATTTATATTTAAATAAAAAAAGATGCTAAGTCTCAGAAAATTGACCCGGACGTGATTTGAACGCGCAACCTTCTGATCTGGAGTCAGACGCGCTACCATTGCGCCACCGGGCCAAATAAATTCTGTTTTTCAAAATTAAACAAAATATTATAAAACGATATTTTAAAACAATGTAAGTTTATTTTTTATTTATATTTAAATAAAAAAAGATGGGAAAGTCCCAGACAATTGACCCGGACGTGATTTGAACACGCAAACTTCTGATCTGGAGTCAGACGCGCTACCGTTGCGCCACCGGGCCACATAAAATCAACGTTTTTCAAAAATGAAACAAAAAATTATAAAACTATATTTTAAAGCAATGTGCGTTTCTTCGTTGTTTAATATTTTAATAAAAAAAGATGTTAAGCCTCACAATATTGACCCGGACGTGATTTGAACACGCAACCTTCTGATCTGGAGTCAGACGCGCTACCGTTGCGCCACCAGGACATATAAAATCGCTGTTTTTCACAAATGACACAAAATATTATAAAACTATATTTTAAAACAATGTGCGTTTATTTTTTATTTATATTTAAATAAAAAAACATGGGAAAGTCCCAGGCAATTGACCCGGACGTGATTTGAACACGCAACCTTCGGATCTGGAGTCAGACGCGCCACCGTTGCGCCACCAGGCCAGATATGATCGGTGTTTTTCACAAATGACACAAAATATTATAAAACTATATTTTAATACAATGTGCGTTTATTTGTTATTTATATTTAAATAAAAAAAGATGTTAAGTATCACAAAATTGACCCGGACGTGATTTGAACACGCAACCTTCTGATCTGGAGTCAGACACTTTACCGTTGGGCCACCGGGCCACATAAAATATCTCTTTTTCGAAAATGAAACAAAAAATTATAAAACTATATTTTAAAACAATGTGCGTTTATTCGTTGTTTAATATTTAAATAAAAAAAGATGAGAAGTCCGAGAAAATTGACACGGACGTGATTCGAACACGCAACCTTCTGATCCGGAGTCAGACGCGCTACCGTTGCGCCACCAGGCCACATACGATCGCTCCTTTTCAAAATTAAACAAAATATTATAAAACTATATTTTAAAACAATGTGCGTTTATTTGTTATTTATATTTAAATAAAAAAAGATGCTAAGTCTCAGAAAATTGACCCGGACGTGATTTGAACACGCAACCTTCTGATCTGGAGTCATACGCGCTACCGTTGCGCCACCAGGCCACATAATATCACTGTTTTTCAAAAATGAAAGAAAATATTATAAAACTATAATTTAAAACAATGTACGTTTATTCGTTGTTTAATATTTACCAGTGGCCGAGAGGGTCTGACCTCTCAACTGGTAGACGGCAGGTGCTGGGTTCGAACCCAATCGCGGCCGTCGGCCTAACCGTTCGGAGTTTTCGTGGTTTTCTTCGAACCTTGCGTAAATACGGGTTAGGTTCCCTTAGAAAGACCCCCACGAAGGGCATTCCTCCCTGGGCCTATATCCCTAGTGTAGATAATCGGCCGACAAAAATAAACCAAACCGTTGTTTAATATTTAAATAAAAAAAGATTTAAAGTCCCAGACAATTGACCCAGACGTGATGTGAACACGCAACCTTCTGTTCTGGAGTCTGACGAGCTACCGTTGCGCCACCTGGCCACATATGGTCGCTGTTTTTCACAAATGAAACAAAATATTATAAAACTATATTTTAAAACAATGTGCGTTTATTTGTTATTTATATTTAAATAAAAAAAGATGCTAAGTCCCAGAAAATTGACCCGGACGTGATTTGAACACGCAACCTTCTGATCTGGAGTCAGACGCGCTACCGTTGCGCCACCGGGCCGCAAAAAATCTCTCTTTTACAAAAATGAAACAAAAAATTATAAAACTATATTTTAAAACAATGTGCGTTTATTCGTTGTTTAATATTAAAAAAAAAAAAAAGGTGGGAAATCCCGTAAAATTGACCCGGACTTGATTTGAACACGCAACCTTCTGATCTGGAGTCAGACGCGCTTCCGTTGCAACACCAGGCCACATGCGATCGCTTTTTTTCAAAATTGAACAAAATATTATAAAACGATATTTTAAAACAATGTAAGTTTATTTTTTATTTATATTTAAATAAAAAAAGATGGGAATGTCCCAGACAATTGTCCCGGACGTGATTTGAACACGCAAACTTCTGATCTGGAGTCAGACGCGCTACCGTTGCGCCACCGGGCCACATAAAAGCAATGTTTTTCAAAAATGAAACAAAAAATTATAAAACTATATTTTAAAACAATGCGCGTTTATTCGTTGTTTAATATTTTAATAAAAAAAGATGTTAAGCCTCACACAATTGACCCGGACGTGATTTGACCACGCAACCTTCTGATCTGGAGTCAGACGCGCTACCGTTGCGCCACCAGGACATATAAAATCACGGTTTTTCACAAATGACACAAAATATTATAAAACTATATTTTAAAACAATGTGCGTTTATTTTTTATTTATATTTAAATAAAAAAACATGGGAAAGTCCCAGGCAATTGACCCGGACGTGATTTGAACACGCAACCTTCTGATCTGGAGTCAGACGCGCTACCGTTGCGCCACCAGGCCAAATATGATCGCTGTTTTTCAAAAATGAAACAAAATATTATAAAAATATATTTTAAAACAATGTGCGTTTATTTGTTATTTATATTTAAATAAAAAAAGATGCTAAGTCTAAGAAAATTCCCTCGGACGTGATTTGAACACGCAACCTTCTGATCTGGAGTCAGACACGTTACCGTTGGGCCACCGGGCCACATAAAATCTCTCTTTTTCGAAAATGAAACAAAAAATTATAAAACTATATTTTAAAACAATGTGCGTTTATTCGTTGTTTATATTTAAATAAAAAAAGATGCTAAGTCTCAGAAAATTGACCCGGACGTGATTTGAACGCGCAACCTTCGGACCTGGAGTCAGACGCGCTACCGTTGCGCCACCAGGCCACGTAAAATCTCTGTTTTTCAAAAATGAAACAAAAAATTATAAAACTATATTTTAAAACAATGTGCGTTTATTTTTTATTTATATTTAAATAAAAAAAGATGAGAAGTCCGAGAAAATTGACACGGACGTGATTCGAACACGCAACCTTCTGATCCGGAGTCAGACGCGCTACCGTTGCGCCACCAGGCCACATACGATTGCTCTTTTTCAAAATTAAACAAAATATTATAAAACTATATTTTAAAACAATGTGCGTTTATTTGTTATTTATATTTAAATAAAAAAAGATGCTAAGTCTCAGAATATTGACCCGGACGTGATTTGAACGCGCAACCTTCGGACCTGGAGTCAGACGCGCTACCGTTGCGCCACCGGGCCACGTAAAATCTCTGTTTTTCAAAAATGAAACAAAAAATTATAAAACTATATTTTAAAACAATGTGCGTTTATTTTTTATTTATATTTAAATAAAACAAGATGGGAAAGTCCCAGACAATTGACCCGGACGTGATTTGAACACGCAACCTTCTGATCTGGAGTCAGACGCGCTACCGTTGCGCCACCAGGCCACATAAAATCACGGTTTTTCACAAATGACACAAAATATTATAAAACTATATTTTAAAACAATGTGCGTTTATTTTTTATTTATATTTAAATAAAAAAAGATGGGAAAGTCACAGACAATTGATCCGGACGTAATTTGAACACGCAACCTTCTGATCTGGAGTCAGACGCGCTACCGTTGCGCCACCAGGCCAGATATGATCGCTGTTTTTCACAAATGACACAAAATATTATAAAACTGTATTTTAAAACAATGTTCGTTTATTTGTTATTTATATTTAAATAAAAAAAAAGATGTTAAGTATCACAACTTGACCCGGACGTGATTTGAACATGCAACCTTCTGATCTGGAGTCAGACGCGCTACCGTTGCGCCGCCAGGCCACATACGGTCGTTCTTTTTCAATATTAAACAAAATACTATAAAACTACATTTTAAAACTATGTGCGTTTCTTTGTTATTTATATTTAAATAAAAAAAGATGGGAATTCCCAAGCAATTGACCTGAACTTGACTTGATAGCGCAACCTACTGATCTGGAGTCAGACGCGCTACCGTTGCGCCACCAGGCCTCATAAAATCACTTTTTTTCAAAAATGAAACAAAATATTATAAAACTATATTTTAAAACAATGTGCGTTTATTCGTTGTTTAATATTTAAAAAAAAAAGATGGGAAGTCCCGTAAAATTGACCCGGACTTGATTTGAACACGCAACCTTCTGATCTGGAGTCAGACGCGCTACCGTTGCGCCACCAGGCCACATAAAGTCACGGTTTTTCACAAATGACACAAAATATCATAAAACTATATTTTAAAACAATGTGCGTTTATTTGTTATTTATATTTAAATAAAAAAAGATGCTAAGTCTCAGAAAATTGACCCGGACGTGATTTGAACACGCAACCTTTTGATCTGGAGTCAGACACGCTACCGTTGCGCCACCGGGCCGCATAGAATCTCTCTTTTTCAAAAATGAAACAAAAAAATTATAAAACTATATTTTAAAACAATGTGCATTTATTCGTTGTTTAATATTTAAATAAAAAAGGATAAGAAGTCCCAGAAAATTGACCCGGACGTGATTTGAACACGCAACCTTCTGACCTGGAGTCAGGCGCGCTACCGTTGCGCCAACAGGCCACATACGATCGCTAGTTTTCAAAATTAAGCAAAATATTATAAAATTATATTTTAAAACAATGTGCGTTTATTTGTTATTTATATTTAAATAAAAAAAGATGCTAAGTCTCAGAAAATTGACCCGGATGTGATTCGAACGCGCAACCTTCGGACCTGGAGTCAGACGCGCTACCGTTGCGCCACCGGGCCACATAAAAACTTTGTTTTTCAAAAATGAAACAAAAAATTATAAAACTATATTTTAAAACAATGTGCGTTTATTTTTTATTTATATTTAAATAAAAAAAGATGGGAAAGTCCCAGACAATTGACCCGGACGTGATTTGAACACGCAACCTTCTAATCTGGAGTCAGACGCGCTACCGTTGCGCCACCAGGCCACATAAAATCACGGTTTTTCACAAATGACACAAAATATCATAAAACTATATTTTAAAACAATGTGCGTTTATTTTTTATTTATATTTAAATAAAAAAAGATGGGAAAGTCCCAGACAATTGACCCGGACGTGATTTAAACACGCAACCTTCTGATCTGGAGTCAGACGCGCTACCGTTGCGCCACCAGTCCACATACGGTCGTTCTTTTTCAATATTAAACAAAATACTATAAAACTACATTTTAAAACTATGTGCGTTTCTTTGTTATTTATATTTAAATAAAAAAAGATGGGAATTCCCAAACAATTGACCCAAACTTGACTTGATAGCGCAACCTACTTGTCAGGTTCCTAGAAGACATCTGCCCTGAATCAGAAAGGAATAACATTTCCTTATCTGAATATTTTATGTATTGTGGGTTGTGTATCCGTGAAGCTCGAAATACCTTTCTTTCTTTTCTATAATAACGAATGACAGATGTTGACACAGGTGTGCAGATGACGCACTCGTTGATGAATGAATGGGATGGCCGCGGGGCGTGCCTTAGCTGTCATCTAGCTATTGGAGTGATGTGTAAACAGTAGAGGTCATGACTCATGGTTGGTATGCGGAATTGAACCAATGGAGGAACTCTAAGAGGCCCTGCTGGGGGAAGGAAGATCTCTGACAAGGTCAACTCTGGACGGAGAGGTTAGACAGTTCTCGCTTGGCGTTGAGACCGATAGGTCGCTCAGGATTTGTGGTCTTGTTGGATAGTGTATATTTTGATCGTGGGACAAGGCGTCCCGGTGGATAGTGTTATAGGCCGAGAAGTGAGGCCTAATACCCTTGTGTATTGAGATTCTGCAGTAATCTCTGATAAAGCGTATCTAACGTGCGTTGAGTGTGAGGAAGAAAGTGTAGGTTGAACGGTACACAACCAACGTTTATTGTAGTTAATTTAATGTTGAACCGGATCATCTATATCCGAGTTGTAATTGTAAATAGTTGTAAATATTATTTCTTGTGTACATATCTATATCTTAAATAAACTGTTAGTTCAGTTCATTAACAGTGTCAGTGTTAGTTTACCCAATCCTCACAGCAGGTGACCGATATCACCCATTAATATCGGTGGTGGCAGCTAAAACTACCTAGGACATTCTTCAAAGTTTTGTGGACTGAGAGGAATGTCCGACACTACTGATCTGGAGTCAGACGAGCTACCGTTGCGCCACCTGGCGACATATGGTCGCTGTTTTTCACAAATGAAACAAAATATTATAAAACTATGTTTTAAAACAATGTGCGTTTATTTGTTATTTATATTTAAATAAAAAAAGATTCTAAGTCTGAGAACATTGACCCGGACGTGATTGGACACGCAACCTTCTGATCTGGAGTCAGACGCGCTACCGTTCGCCACCGGACCACATAAAATCAATGTTTTTCAAAAATGAAACAAAAAATTATAAAACTATATTTTAAAACAATGTGCGTTTATTCGTTGTTTAATATTTAAATAAAAAAAGATGTTAAGCCTCACACAATTGACCCGGACGTGATTTGAACACGCAACCTTCTGATCTGGAGTCAGACGCGCTACCGTTGCGCCACCAGGCCAAATATGATCGCTGTTTTTCAAAAATGAAACAAAATATTATAAAAATATATTTTAAAACAATGTGCCTTTATTTGTTATTTATATTTAAATAAAAAAAGATGCTAAGTCTCAGAAAATTGACCCGGACGTGATTTGAACACGCAACCTTCTGATCTGGAGTCAGACGCGCTACCGTTGCGCCACCGGGCCACATAAAATCTCTCTTTTTCGAAAATGAAACAAAAAATTATAAAACTATATTTTAAAACAATGTGCGTTTATTCGTTGTTTAATATTTAAATAAAAAAAGATGAGAAGTCCCAGAAAATTGACACGGACGTGATTTGAACACGCAACCTTCTGATCTCTAGTCAGACGCGCTACCGTTGCGCCACCAGGCCACATACGATCGCTCTTTTTCAAAATTAAACAAAAAATTATAAAACTATATTTTAAAACAATGTGCGTTTATTCGTTGTTTAATATTTAAATAAAAAAAGATGAGAAGTCCCAGAAAATTGACACGGACGTGATTTGAACACGCAACCTTCTGATCTCTAGTCAGACGCGCTACCGTTGCGCCACCAGGCCACATACGATCGCTCTTTTTCAAAATTAAACAAAATATTATAAAACTATATTTTAAAACAATGTGCGTTTATTTGTTATTTATATTTAAATAAAAAAAGATGCTAAGTCTCAGAAAATTGACCCGGACGTGATTTGAACGCGCAACCTTCGGACCTGGAGTCAGACGCGCTACCGTTGCGCCACCGGGCCACATAAAATCTCTGTTTTTCAAAAATGAAACAAAAAATTATAAAACTATATTTTAAAACAATGTGCGTTTATTTGTTATTTATATTTAAATAAAAAAAGATGCTAAGTCTCACACAATTGACCCGGACGTGATTTCAACACGCAACCTTCTGATCTGGAGTCAGACGCGCTACCGTTGCGCCACCGGGACACATAAAATCACGGTTTTTCACAAATGACACAAAATATTATAAAACTATATTTTAAAACAATGTGCGTTTATTTTTTATTTATATTTAAATAAAAAAAGACGGGAAAGTCCCAGACAATTGACCTGGACGTGATTTGAACACGCAACCATCTGATCTGGAGTCAGACGCGCTACCGTTGCGCCACCGGGCCACATAAAATCTCTGTTTTTCAAAAATGAAACAAAAAATTATAAAACTATATTTTAAAACAATGTGCGTTTATTTTTTATTTATATTTAAATAAAAAAATATGGGAAAGTCCCAGACAATTGACCCGGACGTGATTTGAACACGCAACCCTCGGATCTGGAGTCAGACACGATACCGTTGCGCCACCGGGCCACGTAAAATCTCTCTTTTTCAAAAATGAAACAAAAAATTATAAAACTATATTTTAAAACAATGTGCGTTTATTCGTTGTTTAATATTTAAATAAAAAAGGATGAGAAGTCCCAGAAAATTGACCCGGACGTGATTTGAACACGCAACCTTCGGATCTGGAGTCAGACGCGCTACCGTTGCGCCACCAGGCCACATACGATTGCTCTTTTTCAAAATTAAACAAAATATTATAAAACTATATTTTAAAACAATGTGCGTTTATTTGTTATTTATATTTAAATAAAAAAAGATGCTAAGTCTCAGAAAATTGACCCGGACGTGATTTGAACGCGCAACCTTCGGACCTGGAGTCAGACGCGCTACCGTTGCGCCACCGGCCCACATAAAATCTCTGTTTTTCAAAAATGAAACAAAAAATTATAAAACTATATTTTAAAACAATGTGCGTTTATTTTTTATTTATACTAGCAGCGGAGACCGAGCTTAGCTCGGTCAAAATTAACTTTGTGTTCAACTCGATATAGTATTTTCACTGTATCATTAACTCTGTATTATTACTGTAAAACATGTTTATAATAGTATTATTTAGAAAAACAATCAATAAGAAAACTATGTTTTTATGCGCATATTTATAAATTTTATTTTATTTTAAATTTTACAACGAAAGGACATCGATCAAAATCACTTTTTTAGCTCGACTCTGATTGGTTTAACCATGCATCTCGAATCCTCTTAAGAATGTATAAAAAAATTCTTTACATTCTGAAAGACAATATTTTTTGCTAGATATAGCCAAATTTGGAGGCATTCTTTCATTTGGCTCCAAATACGTGTTTTGGTTTTCGTAATTTTTATAGTCGATTTTTTGGCCATATGTCGCCAATATTTTGTCAAATATCTCCAAGGGGTCATTCCACGTCAATTCAACCAATTTTTCCCCCATTTGTAACCCGACCCCCAGGGATTTGGATGAAACTTTGTGTGCACATTAATTCTATCATGAAATGATTCCATCAGAAATTTTTCCTTCCCAGACCTCATAGTTTGAGAGATATGGGGGGTCCAATTCTTAGGTTTTTCTCAAATCGCACATTTCTGAGTGTGTATTCTGAGATTGCAGTTCCATCTTCAAAAAATTGTTTCTCTAAATCTAAAACATGAATCATCCTAAAAATATCACTATAAAAAGGTAAAAAGATGCAGATTTTAATAAAAAATATTTTAAAAATTTACTTTTAATATTTAGGATAAAAAAAGTCAGCCAAAGTTGAGAATTATGGTTATTTTTCCAAATTTTTGTGACTTCAGGAAAAAGGCTGTACACAAAAAGGCAAATTAAATTTCCAATTTCTTTTTGTTTTAAATAAAAGTTTACACTTTGGGCTTTCTATCTATGAAATAAAAATGATGTGTTTCGCATGGCTTATGCAAAAATTTTGGGTACTTTCCAATTACCCGGATGAGTGCTTTATTTTTATACATTACATATGCACACAAAAAAGCAAATGAAATTTCCCATTTCTTTTTGTTTTAAATAAAAGTTTATACTTTGGGCTTTCTATCTATGAAATAAAAATGATGTCTTTCGCATGGCTTATGCAAAAATTTTGGGTACTTTCCAATTAGCCGGATAAATGCTTTATTTTTACATATTACATATGCACACAAAAAAGCAAATGAAATTTCCAATTTCTTTTTGTTTAAAATAAAAGTTTACACTTTGGGCTTTCTATCTGTGAAATAAAAATTATGTCTTTCACATGGTTTATACAAAAATTTTGGGTACTTTCCAATTAGCCGGATGCTTGTTTATTTTTACATATGCACATAGGTATACATCTATATAAATACAGATGTATTATACATGTACATATATAGACAGTATATTGATATATATAACACTGGTGCCCGTCTAACCGAAAAGTACCAAATTTTGCCTCGTTTTGAAAATCTGCACTAATTAAGGGGGAAAAAAATCTGACTAAGTTTAGCTGTGGTACTTAAATAATTACTGGAGTTTCTATGAGTTATTGAATTTAATGTTATTTGATGCAAAAACAAATTGGAAATTTCATTTTCCTTTTCATGTAGAGACTTTTTCATAAAGTCACAAAATTTCGGAAAAATAATCATGACTTTCAACTTTGGTTTACTTTTTCGTCCGTATATAAATCTCTATTAATTGCCCTAATTGCTTTTTTCACTTGCTTTTTATGCCGCTTAAATGGATCTCCACATTTATATAATTCATATTTCATTAAGAGCGAAATTTTGTGATGCTCACATATATTAATCAAACGGTTTTCACTTAATTTTTGTTTTATTAATGCAATAGTCCTAACTAATAAAAGTTCTTTTTCTGAATCACAGAGATTATCAATGTAGTCTATTTCTCTGTTATTTGTATAGCTAGTTTTGTGACATTCTAAACCAGTTAATATTACAATACTGCAAGCCTGAAGACTAGTAGAAGGTTTAATATCAGGCTCCATATTAAAACAATAAAGCAAAAAAAATATTTATACATATCATAAACTATAAAATATGTAACGATCAGAATGTATTTTTTGTAGCACAGTAAAAGTTAAATCATTCTTCTATGATAAGAAACAACAGAATGGCAATAATTTGATTAACTTGATTTCAAAACATCTGCTCTCATACTAACGAGCATTACCCTGCCTTTATCAGAAGGTGTTTATACAAGGCAGGTGCAATTAAATCTTTCAGACTATAGAAACAAATTCAAGTTCTGTTAAACATTTGTGTATTTAAACTTGCCAATATAAATATTTAAACTGATTAAAATTAACGAAGGAAAGGAAATACAAGGTTTTGAACATTTTTTTAAACACAAATAATTAATATATAAGCATTCGAAAAAAAGAATGGAAATATGAGAAGAAAAAAATTTCTATTTTATACTGTACAAAAAAAATCTGTTTAGAGTTTAATTATTGAAAATAAAAGTAAGAGATTCTTTAGATTGTCAAAAAATGCCCATTATTAAATAACTAAATGAAATAAACGGACCATTTACTAAATTTAATGGGGAAACATATTACAGTCAGATTTTTTTTAACAGAAAAAACAAAGCCTAAACTTTACTTTGAAAATTAAAAAAAAAAAACATGCATCAAATAACATTAAATTCAATAACTCATAGAAATTCCAGTAATTATTTAAGTACCACAGCTAAACTTAGTCAGATTTTTTTCCTCTTAATTGGTGCAGATTCTCAAAACAAGGCAAAATTTGGTACTTTTCGGTTAGACGGGCACCAGTTTTATACATATATATATATCAATATACTGTATATATACATATATATGTACATGTATAATACATCTGCATTTATATAGATCTATACATGTGTACATATGTAAAAATAAAACACGCATCCGTCTAATTGGAAAGTACCCAAAATTTTTGTATAAGCCATGCGAAAGACATAATTTTTATTTCATAGATAGAAAGCCCAAAGTGTAAACTTTTATTTAAAACAAAAAGAAATGGGAAATTTCATTTGCTTTTTTGTGTGCATATGTAATATATAAAAATAAAGCACTCATCTGGCTAATTGGAAAGTACCCAAATTTTTTGCATAAGCCATGCGAAACACATAATTTTTATTTCATAGATAGAAAGCCCAAAGTGTAAACTTTTATTTAAAACAAAAAGAAATGGGAAATTTCATTTGCTTTTTTGTGTGCATATGTAATATATAAAAATAAAGCACTCATCCGGCTAAATGGAAAGTACCCAAAATTTTTGCATAAGCCATGCGAAACACATCTTTTTTATTTCATAGATAGAAAGCCCAAAGTGTAAACTTTTATTTAAAACAAAAAGAAATTGGAAATTTAATTTGCCTTTTTGTGTACAACCTTTTTTGTCAAGTCACAAAAATTTGGAAAAATAACCATAACTCTCAACTTTGGCTAATTTTTTTCATCCTAAATATTACAAGTAAATTTTTTAAATATTTTTTTATTAAAATCTGCATCTATTTATATTTTTACAGTGAAATTTTTAAGATGATTCATATTTTAGATCCAGAGAAACAATTTTTTGAAGATGGAACTGCAATCTCAAAATACAGACTCAGAAATGTGCGATTTGAGAAAACCCCAAGGATTGGACCCCCCATATCTCACAAACTATGAGTTCTAGGAAGGAAAAATTTCTGATGGAATCATTTCATGATAGAATTAGTATGTACACAAAGTTTCATCAAAATCCCTGGGGGTCGGGTTACAAGGTCTGGTTGAATTGACATGGAATGACCCCAAGGGCTTTTGCCATATTCTCGTGACCTTGACCCGTATTACCCAAAATGAGCCACTAATAAAATTTGATCAAGTATGTGACATAGCTCAATCGTCTTCAGGTAATCAAAAACAGTAGAATATAAAATTGAATCAAAATCGTTTAAGCCATTTTTTAGGTAAAATTAGCTTGGCAGCATTCAGCAATGAAGCGAAATGACCCACTAATATAATTTTGTTTAACATGCGACTCAGCCTAATAGTCTTCTCGTGACAAAAAACGTTTTGTTTCAAAATTTAGGTAAAATTGATTGAGTCGTTGTTATATATAATTAGAATGACCCTAGCTCATAAAGACCCAAAATGACCCACTAATAGAATTTTCGCGAGCATGTGTCCAAGCCAAATGGTTTTCTCTTGCTCAAAAACGATATAATACAAAGTATAGTCAAAATGGTGAGTACTATTTTCTATATAAAATTAGCATGACACATCATGACCAACAAATGACCCTTATAATCGAAATCTCTCGAACGTGTGGCCTAGCTCTTTAGTTTTAGCATGCCGAAAAACATTAGATACAAAATTTAGATAAAATCGATTGAGCCGTTTTTTAGATATAGTTAGTTTGACCCTGGCCCCTTATAATCCAAAATGACCCATTGATCGAATTTTCTCAAAAATCTGTCCTAACCCAATGATTTTCTTGTGACCAAAAACGATAAAATACAAAATTTAATCAAAATTGCGCGAAACGTTGTCTAGATAAAATTAGAATGACCCAAAAGTGGCCCACTAATCGAAATTTCTCGAACATGTGACCTACCCCAATGATTTTCTCATGCCAAAAATATGTTGTATACAAAATTTCGTTAAAATCGACCCACCCATTCTTTAGATATAGCTTGACCTTGACCCATTAAGAGCCACAAATGACCCTTATAATCGAAAGCTCTCGAATATGTGACATAGTCCATTAGTTTTCTCGTTTCTAAAAAATGTTACATACAGAATTTCGTTAAAATTGATCCTGCCGTTCTTTAATTATACATAACTTGACCCAGACCCTTTATGATCCAAAATGACCTATTAATCGAAATTTTTCGAACATGTAACCTAGTCCAATGATTTTATCGTGCCAAAAAAATTTTGTATACAAAATTTCGTTAAAATCGATCCACCTGTTCTTTAGATATAGGTTGACCATGACCCATTATGACCCATCATGACCCACAAATGACCATCATAGTCGAAATCTCTCAAACATGTGATTTAGCCCATTAGTTTTCTCATGTCAAAAAACTGTCACATACAAAATTTCGTTATAATCCATCACGCCATTCTTTAAATATAAATAGCTTGACCCGGACTCTTAATGACCCAAAATGACCCATTAATCGAAATTTTTCGAACATGTAACCTAGTCCAATGATTTTATCGTGCCAAAAAAAATGTTGCATACAAAATTTCGTTAAAATCGATCCACCTGTTCTTTAGATATAGGTTGACCATGATCCATTATGACCCACAAATGACCCTCATAGTCGAAATCTGTCAAACATGTGATTTAGCCCATTAGTTTTCTCATGTCAAAAAACTGTTACATACAAAATTTCGTTATAATCCATCACGCCGTTCTTTAAATATAAATAGCTTGACCCAGACTCTTAATGACCCAATATGACCCATTGAAATTTTTTCTCGAACATGTAACCTAGCCCAATGTTTTTCTCGTGCCCGAAAACCATAGAATGCAATTTTTAGTCAAAATTGCGTGAGAAAATCGCTAGATAAAAATAGCATGACCCACAATGACCCCAAGAATGACCCACTTACCGAATTTTCTCGAACATGTTACCTAACCCAATGGTCTTCTTGTAATCCAAAACGATACAATATAAAATTTGGTCAAAATCTTTAGAGCCGTTTTTTAGATAAAAATGGCTTGACCCATAATGACCCAAAAATGACCCACTAATCGAAAATTTTCGAACATGTGACCCAGCCCTATAGTTTTCACGTGCCAAAAAACGGTTGGATACAAAATTTCCTTAAAATCGATCTAGCCGTTCTCTAGATATAAATAGCTTGATCCTGACCCATTGTGACCCAAAATGACCCAGTAATCGAATTTTCCCGAACATGG
Organism: Maratus speculifer; assembly: GCA_964019185.1. Classification (NCBI taxonomy): domain Eukaryota; kingdom Metazoa; phylum Arthropoda; class Arachnida; order Araneae; family Salticidae; genus Maratus; species Maratus speculifer. The sequence continues at coordinate 319,840,685 of OZ025291.1, read as the reverse complement.
GACCTAGCCCAATGGTCTTCTCGTGCCCGAAAATGGTAAAATCCAAATTTTTGCGAAAATCGTTAGAGCCGTTTTTGAGATAAAATTTACCCACACACACACACACACACACACACACACAATTTTTGCTCGCATTATAGTATAAGATTTAAATAAAAAAAGATGGGAAAGTCCCAGACAATTGACCCGGACGTGGTTTGAACGCGCAACCTTCGGACCTGGAGTCAGACGCGCTACCGTTGCGCCACCAGGACACATAAAATCACGGTTTTTCACAAATGACACAAAATATTATAAAACTATATTTTAAAACAATGTGCGTTTATTCGTTGTTTAATATTTAAATAAAAAAGGATGAGAACTCCCAGAATATTGACCCGGACGTGATTTGAACACGCAACCTTCTGATCTGGAGTCAGTCGCGCTACCGTTGCACCACCAGGCCACATACAATCGCTCTTTTTCAAAATTAAACAAAATATTATAAAACTATATTTTAAAACAATGTGCGTTTATTTGTTATTTATATTTAAATAAAAAAAGAAGCTAAGTCTCAGAAAATTGACCCGGACGTGATTTGAACGCGCAACCTTCGGACCTGGAGTCAGACGCGCTACCGTTGCGCCACCGGGCCACATAAAACCTCTGTTTTTCAAAAATGAAACAAAAAATTATAAAACTATATTTTAAAACAATGTGCGTTTATTTTTTATTTATATTTAAATAAAAAAAGATGGGAAAGTCCCAGACAATTGACCCGGACGTGATTTGAACATGCAACCTTCTGATCTGGAGTCAGACGCGCTACCGTTGCGCCACCGGGCCACATAAAATCAATGTTTTTCAAAAATGAAACAAAAAATTATAAAACTATATTTTAAAACAATGTGCGTTTATTCGTTGTTTAATATTTAAATTAAAAAAAGATGTTAAGTCTCACACAATTGACCCGGACGTGATTTCAACACGCAACCTTCTGATCTGTAGTCAGACGCGCTACCGTTGCGCCACCAGGACACATAAATTCACGGTTTTTCACAAATGACACAAAATATTATAAAACTATATTTTAAAACAATGTGCGTTTATTTTTTATTTATATTTAAATAAAAAAAGACGGGAAAGTCCCTGACAATTGACCCGGACGTGATTTGAACACGCAACCATCTGATCTGGAGTCAGACGCGCTACCGTTGCGCCACCGGGCCACATAAAATCTCTGTTTTTCAAAAATGAAACAAAAAATTATAAAACTATATTTTAAAACAATGTGCGTTTATTTTTTATTTATATTTAAATAAAAAAATATGGGAAAGTCCCAGACAATTGACCCGGACGTGATTTGAACACGCAACCTTCTGATCTGGAGTCAGACACGCTACCGTTGCGCCACCGGGCCACATAAAATCTCTCTTTTTCAAAAATGAAACAAAATATTATAAAACTATATTTTAAAACAATGTGCGTTTATTCGTTGTTTAATATTTAAATAAAAAAGGATGAGAAGTCCCAGAAAATTGACCCGGACGTGATTTGAACACTCAACCTTCGGATCTGGAGTCAGACGCGCTACCGTTGCTCCACCAGGCCACATACGATCGCTCTTTTTCAAAATTAAACAAAATATTATAAAACTATATTTTAAAAAAATGTGCGTTTATTTGTTATTTATATTTAAATAAAAAAAGATGCTAAGTCTCAGAAAATTGACCCGGACGTGATTTGAACGCGCAACCTTCGGACCTTGAGTCAGACGCGCTACCGTTGCGCCAACGGGCCACATAAAATCTCTGTTTTTCAAAAATGAAACAAAAAATTATAAAACTATATTTTAAAACAATGTGCGTTTATTTTTTATCTATATTTAAATAAAAAAAGATGGGAAAGTCCCAGACAATTGACCCGGACGTGGTTTGAACACGCAACCTTCTGATCTGGAGTCAGACGCGCTACCGTTGCGCCACCAGGCCACACAAAATCACGGTTTTTCACAAATGACACAAAATATTATAAAACTATATTTTAAAACAATGTGCTTTTTTTTTTTTTTATATTTAAATAAAAAAAGATGGGAAAGTCACAGACAATTGATCCGGACGTAATTTGAACACGCAACCTTCTGATCTGGAGTCAGACGCGCTACCGTTGCGCCACCAGGCCAGATATGATCGCTGTTTTTCAGAAATGACACAAAATATTATAAAACTGTATTTTAAAACTATGTGCGTTTCTTTGTTATTTATATTTAAATAAAAAAAGATGGGAATTCCCAAACAATTGACCCAAACTTGACTTGATAGCGCAACCTACTGATCTGGAGTCAGACGCGCTACCGTTGCGCCACCAGGCCTCATAAAATCATTGTTTTTCAAAAATGAAACAAAATATTATAAAACTATATTTTAAAACAATGTGCGTTTATTCGTTGTTTAATATTAAAAAAAAAAAGATGGGAAGTCCCGTAAAATTGACCCGGACTTGATTTGAACACGCAACCTTCTAATCTGGAGTCAGACGCGCTACCGTTGCGCCACCAGGCCATATGCGATTTACCTTTTTCAAAATTAAACAAAATATTATAAAACTATATTTTAAAACAATGTGCGTTTATTTTTTATTTATATTTAAATAAAAAAAGATGGGAATGTCCCAGACAATTGACCCGGACGTGATTTGAACACGCAACCTTCTGATCTGGAGTCAGACGCGCTACCGTAGAGCCACCGGGCCACATAATATCAATGTTTTTCAAAAATGAAACAAAAAATTATAAAACTATATTTTAAAACAATGTGCGTTTATTTGTTATTTATATTTAAATAAAAAAAGATGTTAAGTATCACAAAATTGACCCGGACGTGATTTGAACACGCAACCTTCTTATCTGGAGTCAGACGCGCTACCGTTGCGCCACCAGGCCAAATATGATCGCTGTTTTTCAAAAATGAAACAAAATATTATAAAACTATATTTTAAAACAATCTGCGTTTATTTGTTATTTATATTTAAATAAAAAAAGATGCTAAGTCTCAGAAAATTGACCCGGACGTGATTTGAACACGCAACCTTCTGATCTGGAGTCAAACACGCTACCGTTGCGCCACCGGGCTACATAAAATCTCTCTTTTTCAAAAATGAAACAAAAAATTATAAAACTATATTTTAAAACAATGTGCGTTTATTCGTTGTTTAATATTTAAATAAAAAAGGATGAGAAGTCCCAGAAAATTGACCCGGACGTGATTTGAACACTCAACCTTCTGATCTGGAGTCAGGCGCGATACCGTTGCGCCACCGGGCCACATAAAATCAATGTTTTTCAAAAATGAAACAAAAAATTATAAAACTATATTTTAAAACAATGTGCGTTTATTCGTTGTTTAATATTTAAATTAAAAAAAGATGTTAAGTCTCACACAATTGACCCTGACATGATTTCAACACGCAACCTTCTGATCTGTAGTCAGACGCGCTACCGTTGCGCCACCGGGCCACATAAAATCTCTGTTTTTCAAAAATGAAACAAAAAATTATAAAACTATATTTTAAAACAATGTGCGTTTATTTTTTATTTATATTTAAATAAAAAAAGATGGGAATTCCCAAACAATTGACCCGAACTTGACTTGATAGCGAACCTACTGATCTGGAGTCAGACGCGCTACCGTTGCGCCACCAGGCCAAATACGGTCGTTCTTTTTCAATATTAAACAAAATACTATAAAACTACATTTTAAAACTATGTGCGTTTCTTTGTTATTTATATTTAAATAAAAAAAGATGGGAATTCCCAAACAATTGACCCGAACTTGACTTGATAGCGCAACCTACTGATCTGGAGTCAGACGCGCTATCGTTGCGCCACCAGGCCACATAAAATCACTGTTTTTCAAAAATGAATCAAAATATTATAAAACTATATTTTAAAACAATGTGCGTTTATTCGTTGTTTAATATTAAAAAAAAAGATGGGAAGTCCCGTAAAATTGACCCGGACTTGATTTCAACACGCAACCTTCTGAGCTGGAGTCAGACGCGCTACCGTTGCGCCACCAGGCCACATGCGATCGATGATTTTCAAAATTAAACAAAATATTATAAAACTATATTTTAAAACAATGTGCGTTTATTTTTTATTTATATTTAAATAAAAAAAGATGTTAAGTCTCACACAATTGACCCGGACGTGATTTGAACACGCAACCTTCTGATCTGGAGTGAGACGCGCTACCGTTGCGCCACCAGGACACATAAAATCACGGTTTTTCACAAATGACACAAAATATTATAAAACTATATATTAAAACAATGTGCGTTTATTTTTTATTTATATTTAAATAAAAAAAGACGGGAAAGTCCCAGACAATTGACCCGGACGTGATTTGAACACGCAACCATCTGATCTAGAGTCAGACGCGCTACCGTTGCGCCACCGGGCCACATAAAACCTCTGTTTTTCAAAAATGAAACAAAAAATTAAAAAACTATATTTTAAAACAATGTGCGTTTATTTTTTATTTATATTTAAATAAAAAAAGATGGGAAAGTCCCAGACAATTGACCCGGACGTGATTTAAACACGCAACCTTCTGATCTGGAGTCAGACGCGCTACCGTTGCGCCACCAGGCCACATACGGTCGTTCTTTTTCAATATTAAACAAAATACTATAAAACTACATTTTAAAACTATGTGCGTTTCTTTGTTATTTATATTTAAATAAAAAAGATGGGAATTCCCAAACAATTGACCCGAACTTGACTTGATAGCACAACCTACTTGTCAGGTTCCTAGAAGACATCTGCCCTGAATCAGAAAGGAATAACATTTCCTTATCTGAATATTTTATGTATTGTGGGTTGTGTATCCGTGAAGCTCGAAATACCTTTCTTTCTTTTCTATAATAACGAATGACAGATGTTGACACAGGTGTGCAGATGACGCACTCGTTGATGAATGAAAGGGATGGCCGCGGGGCGTGCCTCAGCTGTCATCTAGCTATTGGAGTGATGTGTAAACAGTAGAGGTCTTGACTCAAGGTTGGTATGCGGAATTGAACCAATGGAGGAACTCTAAGAGGCCCTGCTGGGGGAAGGAAGATCTCTGACAAGGTCAACTCTGGACGGAGAGGTTAGACAGTTCTCGCTTGGCGTTGAGACCGATAGGTCGCTCAGGATTTGTGGTCCTGTTGGATAGTGTATATTTTGATCGTGGGACAAGGCGTCCCGGTGGATAGTGTTATAGGCCGAGAAGTGAGGCCTAATACCCTTGTGTATTGAGATTCTGCAGTAATCTCTGATAAAGAGTATCTAACGTGCGTTGAGTGTGAGGAAGAAAGTGTAGGTTGAACGGTACACAACCAACGTTTATTGTAGTTAATTTAATGTTGAACCGGATCATCTATATCCGAGTTGTAATTGTAAATAGTTGAAAATATTATTTCTTGTGTTCATATCTATATCTTAAATAAACTGTTAGTTCAGTTCATTAACAGTGTCAGTGTTAGTTTACCCAATCCTCACAGCAGGTGACCGTTATCACCCATTAATGTCGGTGGTGGCAGCTAAAACTACCTAGGACATTCTTCAAAGTTTTGTGGACTGAGAGGAGCGTCCGACACTACTGATCTGGAGTCAGACGCACTGCCGTTGCGCCACCAGTCCACATGCGATCGTTCTTTTTCAAAATTAAAAAAAATATTATAAAACTATATTTTAAAACAATGTGCGTTTATTTTTTATTTATATTTAAATAAAAAAAGATGGGAAAGTCCCAGACAATTGACCCGGACGTGATTTTAACATGCAACCTTCTGATCTGGGGTCAGACGCGCTACCGTTCCGCCACCGGGCCACATAATATCAATGTTTTTCAAAAATGAAACAAAAAATTATAAAACTATATTTTAAAACAATGTGCGTTTATTTTTTATTTATATTTAAATAAAAAAAGATGGGAAAGTCCCAGACAATTGACCCGGACGTGATTTGAACACGCAACCATCTAATCTGGAGTCATACGCGCTACCGTTGCGCCACCAGGCCACATAAAATCACGGTTTTTCACAAATTACACAAAATATCATAAAACTATATTTTAAAACAATGTGCGTTTATTCGTTGTTTAATATTTAAATAAAAAAAAGATGTTAAGTCTCACACAATTGACCCGGACGTGATTTGAACACGCAACCTTCTGATCTGGAGTCAGACGCATTACCGTTGCGCCACCAGGACACATAAAATCACGGTTTTTCACAAATGACACAAAATATTATAAAACTATATTTTAAAACAATGTGCGTTTATTTTTTATTTATATTTAAATAAAAAAACATGGGAAAGTCCCAGACAATTGACCCGGACGTGATTTGAACATGCAACCTTCTGATCTGGAGTCAGACGCGCTACAGTTGCGCCACCGGGCCACATAAATTCAATGTTTTTCAAAAATGAAACAAAAAATTATAAAACTATATTTTAAAACAATGTGCGTTTATTCGTTGTTTAATATTTAAATAAAAAAAAGATGTTAAGTCTCACACAATTGACCCGGACGTGATTTGAACACGCAACCTTCTGATCTGGAGTCAGACGCATTACCGTTGCGCCACCAGGACACATAAAATCACGGTTTTTCACAAATTACACAAAATATCATAAAACTATATTTTAAAACAATGTGCGTTTATTCGTTGTTTAATATTTAAATAAAAAAAAGATGTTAAGTCTCACACAATTGACCCGGACGTGATTTGAACACGCAACCTTCTGATCTGGAGTCAGACGCATTACCGTTGCGCCACCAGGACACATAAAATCACGGTTTTTCACAAATGACACAAAATATTATAAAACTATATTTTAAAACAATGTGCGTTTATTTTTTATTTATATTTAAATAAAAAAACATGGGAAAGTCCCAGACAATTGACCCGGACGTGATTTGAACACGCAACCTTCTGATCTGGAGTTTGACGAGCTACCGTTGCGCCACCTGGCCACATATGGTCGCTGTTTTCCACAAATGAAACAAAATATTATAAAACTATGTTTTAAAACAATGTGCGTGTATTTGTTATTTATATTTAAATAAAAAAAGATTCTAAGTCTCAGAACATAGACCCGGACGTGATTTCAACACGCAACCTTCTGATCTGGAGTCAGACGCGCTACCGTTGCGCCACCGGGCCACAAAAAACCCCTCTTTTTCAAAAATGAAACAAAAAATTATAAAACTATATTTTAAAACAATGTGCGTTTATTCGTTGTTTAATATTAAAAAAAAAAAAAAAAAGATGGGAAGTCCCGTAAAATTGACCCGGACTTGATTTGAACACGCAACCTTCTGATGTGGAGTCAGACGCGCTACCGTTGCAACACCAGGCCACACGCAATCGCTTTTTTTCAAAATTAAACAAAATATTATAAAACTATATTTTAAAACAATGTTAGTTTATTTTTTATTTATATTTAAATAAAAAAAGATGGGAAAGTCCCAGACAATTGACCCGGACGTGATTTGAACACGCAAACTTCTGATCTGGAGTCAGACGCGCTACCGTTGCGCCACCGAGCCACTTAAAATCAATGTTTTTCAAAAATGAAACAAAAATTATAAAACTATATTTTAAAACAATGTGCGTTTATTCGTTGTTTAATATTTAAATAAAAAAAGATGTTAAGCCTCACACAATTGACCCGGACGTGATTTGAACACGCAACCTTCTGATCTGGAGTCAGACGCGCTACCGTTGCGCCACCAGGACACATAATATCACGGTTTTTCACAAATGACACAAAATATTATAAAACTATATTTTAAAACAATGTGCGTTTATTTTTTATTTATATTTAAATAAAAAAATATGGGAAAGTCCCAGACAATTGACCCGGACGTGATTTGAACACGCAACCTAATGATCTGGAGTCAGACGCGCTACCGTTGCGCCACCAGGCCAAATATGATCGCTTTTTTTCAAAAATGAAACAAAATATTATAAAAATATATTTTAAAACAATGTGCCTTTATTTGTTATTTATATTTAAATAAAAAAAGATGGGAAAGTCCCAGACAATTGACCCGGACGTGATTTTAACATGCAACCTTCTGATCTGGGGTCAGACGCGCTACCGTTGCGCCACCGGGCCACATAAAATCAATGTTTTTCAAAAATGAAACAAAAAATTATAAAACTATATTTTAAAACAATGTGCGTTTATTCGTTGTTTAATATTTAAATAAAAAAAGATGTTAAGCCTCACACAATTGACCCGGACGTGATTTGAACACGCAACCTTCTGATCTGGAGTCAGACGCGCTACCGTTGCGCCACCAGGACACATAAAATCACGGTTTTTCACAAATGACACAAAATATTATAAAACTATATTTTAAAACAATGTGCGTTTATTTTTTATTTATATTTAAATAAAAAAATATGGGAAAGTCCCAGACAATTGTCCCGGACGTGATTTGAACACGCAACCTAATGATCTGGAGTCAGACGCGCTACCGTTGCGCCACCAGGCCAAATATGATCGCTTTTTTTCAAAAATGAAACAAAATATTATAAAAATATATTTTAAAACAATGTGCCTTTATTTGTTATTTATATTTAAATAAAAAAAGATGGGAAAGTCCCAGACAATTGACCCGGACGTGATTTGAACATGCAACCTTCTGATCTGGGGTCAGACGCGCTACCGTTGCGCCACCGGGCCACATAAAATCAATGTTTTTCAAAAATGAAACAAAAAATTATAAAACTATATTTTAAAACAATGTGCGTTTATTCGTTGTTTAATATTTAAATAAAAAAAAGATGTTAAGTCTCACACAATTGACCCGGACGTGATTTGAACACGCAACCTTCTGATCTGGAGTCAGACGCATTACCGTTGCGCCACCAGGACACATAAAATCACGGTTTTTCACAAATGACACAAAATATTATAAAACTATATTTTAAAACAATGTGCGTTTATTTTTTATTTATATTTAAATAAAAAAAGATTTAAAGTCCCAGACAATTGCCCCAGACGTGATGTGAACACGCAACCTTCTGATCTGGAGTTTGACGAGCTACCGTTGCGCCACCTGGCCACATATGGTCGCTGTTTTCCACAATTGAAACAAAATATTATAAAACTATGTTTTAAAACAATGTGCGTGTATTTGTTATTTATATTTAAATAAAAAAAGATTCTAAGTCTCAGAACATTGACCCGGACGTGATTTCAACACGCAACCTTCTGATCTGGAGTCAGACGCGCTACCGTTGCGCCAGCGGGCCACAAAAAACCCCTCTTTTTCAAAAATGAAACAAAAAATTATAAAACTATATTTTAAAACAATGTGCGTTTATTCGTTGTTTAATATTAAAAAAAAAAAAAAAAAAGGTGGGAAGTCCCGTAAAATTGACCCGGACTTGATTTGAACACGCAACCTTCTGATGTGGAGTCAGACGCGCTACCGTTGCAACACCAGGCCACATGCGATCGCTTTTTTTCAAAATTAAACAAAATATTATAAAACTATATTTTAAAACAATGTGCGTTTATTTTTTATTTATATTTAAATAAAAAAAGATGTTAAGTCTCACACAATTGACCCGGACGTGATTTGAACACGCAACCTTCTGATCTGGAGTGAGACGCGCTACCGTTGCGCCACCAGGACACATAAACTCACGGTTTTTCACAAATGACACAAAATATTATAAAACTATATTTTAAAACAATGTGCGTTTATTTTTTATTTATATTTAAATAAAAAAAGACGGGAAAGTCCCAGACAATTGACCCGGACGTGATTTGAACACGCAACCATCTGATCTAGAGTCAGACGCGCTACCGTTGCGCCACCGGGCCACATAAAACCTCTGTTTTTCAAAAATGAAACAAAAAATTAAAAAACTATATTTTAAAACAATGTGCGTTTATTTTTTATTTATATTTAAATAAAAAAATATAGGAAAGTCCCAGACAATTGACCCGGAAATGATTTGAACACGCAACCTTCTAATCTGGAGTCAGACGCGCTACCGTTGCGCCACCAGGCCACATAAAATCACGGTTTTTCACAAATGACACAAAATATCATAAAACTATATTTTAAAACAATGTGCGTTTATTTTTTTTTTTATATTTAAATAAAAAAAGATGGTAAAGTCCCAGACAATTGACCCGGACGTGATTTAAACACGCAACCTTCTGATCTGGAGTCAGACGCGCTACCGTTGCGCCACCAGGCCACATACGGTCGTTCTTTTTCAATATTAAACAAAATACTATAAAACTACATTTTAAAACTATGTGCGTTTCTTTGTTATTTATATTTAAATAAAAAAGATGGGAATTCCCAAACAACTGACCCGAACTTGACTTGATAGCACAACCTACTTGTCAGGTTCCTAGAAGACATCTGCCCTGAATCAGAAAGGAATAACATTTCCTTATCTGAATATTTTATGTATTGTGGGTTGTGTATCCGTGAAGCTCGAAATACCTTTCTTTCTTTTCTATAATAACGAATGACAGATGTTGACACAGGTGTGCAGATGACGCACTCGTTGATGAATGAAAGGGATGGCCGCGGGGCGTGCCTCAGCTGTCATCTAGCTATTGGAGTGATGTGTAAACAGTAGAGGTCATGACTCAAGGTTGGTATGCGGAATTGAACCAATGGAGGAACTCTAAGAGGCCCTGCTGGGGGAAGGAAGATCTCTGACAAGGTCAACTCTGGACGGAGAGGTTAGACAGTTCTCGCTTGGCGTTGAGACCGATAGGTCGCTCAGGATTTGTGGTCCTGTTGGATAGTGTATATTTTGATCGTGGGACAAGGCGTCCCGGTGGATAGTGTTATAGGCCGAGAAGTGAGGCCTAATACCCTTGTGTATTGAGATTCTGCAGTAATCTCTGATAAAGAGTATCTAACGTGCGTTGAGTGTGAGGAAGAAAGTGTAGGTTGAACGGTACACAACCAACGTTTATTGTAGTTAATTTAATGTTGAACCGGATCATCTATATCCGAGTTGTAATTGTAAATAGTTGAAAATATTATTTCTTGTGTTCATATCTATATCTTAAATAAACTGTTAGTTCAGTTCATTAACAGTGTCAGTGTTAGTTTACCCAATCCTCACAGCAGGTGACCGTTATCACCCATTAATGTCGGTGGTGGCAGCTAAAACTACCTAGGACATTCTTCAAAGTTTTGTGGACTGAGAGGAGCGTCCGACACTACTGATCTGGAGTCAGACGCACTGCCGTTGCGCCACCAGTCCACATGCGATCGTTCTTTTTCAAAATTAAAAAAAATATTATAAAACTATATTTTAAAACAATGTGCGTTCATTTTTTATTTATATTTAAATAAAAAAAGATGGGAAAGTCCCAGACAATTGACCCGGACGTGATTTTAACATGCAACCTTCTGATCTGGGGTCAGACGCGCTACCGTTCCGCCACCGGGCCACATAAAATCAATGTTTTTCAAAAATGAAACAAAAAATTATAAAACTATATTTTAAAACAATGTGCGTTTATTTTTTATTTATATTTAAATAAAAAAAGATGGGAAAGTCCCAGACAATTGACCCGGACGTGATTTGAACACGCAACCATCTAATCTGGAGTCATACGCGCTACCTTTGCGCCACCAGGCCACATAAAATCACGGTTTTTCACAAATTACACAAAATATCATAAAACTATATTTTAAAACAATGTGCGTTTATTCGTTGTTTAATATTTAAATAAAAAAAAGATGTTAAGTCTCACACAATTGACCCGGACGTGATTTGAACACGCAACCTTCTGATCTGGAGTCAGACGCATTACCGTTGCGCCACCAGGACACATAAAATCACGGTTTTTCACAAATGACACAAAATATTATAAAACTATATTTTAAAACAATGTGCGTTTATTTTTTATTTATATTTAAATAAAAAAACATGGGAAAGTCCCAGACAATTGACCCGGACGTGATTTGAACATGCAACCTTCTGATCTGGAGTCAGACGCGCTACAGTTGCGCCACCGGGCCACATAAATTCAATGTTTTTCAAAAATGAAACAAAAAATTATAAAACTATATTTTAAAACAATGTGCGTTTATTCGTTGTTTAATATTTAAATAAAAAAAAGATGTTAAGTCTCACACAATTGACCCGGACGTGATTTGAACACGCAACCTTCTGATCTGGAGTCAGACGCATTACCGTTGCGCCACCAGGACACATAAAATCACGGTTTTTCACAAATTACACAAAATATCATAAAACTATATTTTAAAACAATGTGCGTTTATTCGTTGTTTAATATTTAAATAAAAAAAAGATGTTAAGTCTCACACAATTGACCCGGACGTGATTTGAACACGCAACCTTCTGATCTGGAGTCAGACGCATTACCGTTGCGCCACCAGGACACATAAAATCACGGTTTTTCACAAATGACACAAAATATTATAAAACTATATTTTAAAACAATGTGCGTTTATTTTTTATTTATATTTAAATAAAAAAACATGGGAAAGTCCCAGACAATTGACCCGGACGTGATTTGAACACGCAACCTTCTGATCTGGAGTTTGACGAGCTACCGTTGCGCCACCTGGCCACATATGGTCGCTGTTTTCCACAAATGAAACAAAATATTATAAAACTATGTTTTAAAACAATGTGCGTGTATTTGTTATTTATATTTAAATAAAAAAAGATTCTAAGTCTCAGAACATAGACCCGGACGTGATTTCAACACGCAACCTTCTGATCTGGAGTCAGACGCGCTACCGTTGCGCCACCGGGCCACAAAAAACCCCTCTTTTTCAAAAATGAAACAAAAAATTATAAAACTATATTTTAAAACAATGTGCGTTTATTCGTTGTTTAATATTAAAAAAAAAAAAAAAGATGGGAAGTCCCGTAAAATTGACCCGGACTTGATTTGAACACGCAACCTTCTGATGTGGAGTCAGACGCGCTACCGTTGCAACACCAGGCCACACGCAATCGCTTTTTTTCAAAATTAAACAAAATATTATAAAACTATATTTTAAAACAATGTTAGTTTATTTTTTATTTATATTTAAATAAAAAAAGATGGGAAAGTCCCAGACAATTGACCCGGACGTGATTTGAACACGCAAACTTCTGATCTGGAGTCAGACGCGCTACCGTTGCGCCACCGAGCCACATAAAATCAATGTTTTTCAAAAATGAAACAAAAAATTATAAAACTATATTTTAAAACAATGTGCGTTTATTCGTTGTTTAATATTTAAATAAAAAAAGATGTTAAGCCTCACACAATTGACCCGGACGTGATTTGAACACGCAACCTTCTGATCTGGAGTCAGACGCGCTACCGTTGCGCCACCAGGACACATAAGATCACGGTTTTTCACAAATGACACAAAATATTATAAAACTATATTTTAAAACAATGTGCGTTTATTTTTTATTTATATTTAAATAAAAAAATATGGGAAAGTCCCAGACAATTGACCCGGACGTGATTTGAACACGCAACCTAATGATCTGGAGTCAGACGCGCTACCGTTGCGCCACCAGGCCAAATATGATCGCTTTTTTTCAAAAATGAAACAAAATATTATAAAAATATATTTTAAAACAATGTGCCTTTATTTGTTATTTATATTTAAATAAAAAAAGATGGGAAAGTCCCAGACAATTGACCCGGACGTGATTTTAACATGCAACCTTCTGATCTGGGGTCAGACGCGCTACCGTTGCGCCACCGGGCCACATAAAATCAATGTTTTTCAAAAATGAAACAAAAAATTATAAAACTATATTTTAAAACAATGTGCGTTTATTCGTTGTTTAATATTTAAATAAAAAAAGATGTTAAGCCTCACACAATTGACCCGGACGTGATTTGAACACGCAACCTTCTGATCTGGAGTCAGACGCGCTACCGTTGCGCCACCAGGACACATAAACTCACGGTTTTTCACAAATGACACAAAATATTATAAAACTATATTTTAAAACAATGTGCGTTTATTTTTTATTTATATTTAAATAAAAAAATATGGGAAAGTCCCAGACAATTGACCCGGACGTGATTTGAACACGCAACCTAATGATCTGGAGTCAGACGCGCTACCGTTGCGCCACCAGGCCAAATATGATCGCTTTTTTTCAAAAATGAAACAAAATATTATAAAAATATATTTTAAAACAATGTGCCTTTATTTGTTATTTATATTTAAATAAAAAAAGATGGGAAAGTCCCAGACAATTGACCCGGACGTGATTTGAACATGCAACCTTCTGATCTGGGGTCAGACGCGCTACCGTTGCGCCACCGGGCCACATAAAATCAATGTTTTTCAAAAATGAAACAAAAAATTATAAAACTATATTTTAAAACAATGTGCGTTTATTCGTTGTTTAATATTTAAATAAAAAAAAGATGTTAAGTCTCACACAATTGACCCGGACGTGATTTGAACACGCAACCTTCTGATCTGGAGTCAGACGCATTACCGTTGCGCCACCAGGACACATAAAATCACGGTTTTTCACAAATGACACAAAATATTATAAAACTATATTTTAAAACAATGTGCGTTTATTTTTTATTTATATTTAAATAAAAAAAGATTTAAAGTCCCAGACAATTGACCCAGACGTGATGTGAACACGCAACCTTCTGATCTGGAGTTTGACGAGCTACCGTTGCGCCACCTGGCCACATATGGTCGCTGTTTTCCACAAATGAAACAAAATATTATAAAACTATGTTTTAAAACAATGTGCGTGTATTTGTTATTTATATTTAAATAAAAAAAGATTCTAAGTCTCAGAACATTGACCCGGACGTGATTTCAACACGCAACCTTCTGATCTGGAGTCAGACGCGCTACCGTTGCGCCACCGGGCCACAAAAAACCCCTCTTTTTCAAAAATGAAACAAAAAATTATAAAACTATATTTTAAAACAATGTGCGTTTATTCGTTGTTTAATATTAAAAAAAAAAAAAAAAGATGGGAAGTCCCGTAAAATTGACCCGGACTTGATTTGAACACGCAACCTTCTGATGTGGAGTCAGACGCGCTACCGTTGCAACACCAGGCCACATGCGATCGCTTTTTTTCAAAATTAAACAAAATATTATAAAACTATATTTTAAAACAATGTAAGTTTATTTTTTATTTATATTTAAATAAAAAAAGATGGGAAAGTCCCAGACAATTGACCCGGACGTGATTTGAACACGCAAACTTCTGATCTGGAGTCAGACGCGCTACCGTTGCGCCACCGAGCCACATAAAATCAATGTTTTTCAAAAATGAAACAAAAAATTATAAAACTATATTTTAAAACAATGTGCGTTTATTCGTTGTTTAATATTTAAATAAAAAAAGATGTTAAGCCTCACACAATTGACCCGGACGTGATTTGAACACGCAACCTTCTGATCTGGAGTCAGACGCGCTACCGTTGCGCCACCAGGACACATAAACTCACGGTTTTTCACAAATGACACAAAATATTATAAAACTATATTTTAAAACAATGTGCGTTTATTTTTTATTTATATTTAAATAAAAAAATATGGGAAAGTCCCAGACAATTGACCCGGACGTGATTTGAACACGCAACCTAATGATCTGGAGTCAGACGCGCTACCGTTGCGCCACCAGTCCAAATATGATCGCTTCTTTTCAAAAATGAAACAAAATATTATAAAAATATATTTTAAAACAATGTGCCTTTATTTGTTATTTATATTTAAATAAAAAAAGATGGGAAAGTCCCAGACAATTGACCCGGACGTGATTTTAACATGCAACCTTCTGATCTGGGGTCAGACGCGCTACCGTTGCGCCACCGGGCCACATAAAATCAATGTTTTTCAAAAATGAAACAAAAAATTATAAAACTATATTTTAAAACAATGTGCGTTTATTCGTTGTTTAATATTTAAATAAAAAAAAGATGTTAAGTCTCACACAATTGACCCGGACGTGATTTGAACACGCAACCTTCTGATCTGGAGTCAGACGCATTACCGTTGCGCCACCAGGACACATAAAATCACGGTTTTTCACAAATGACACAAAATATTATAAAACTATATTTTAAAACAATGTGCGTTTATTTTTTATTTATATTTAAATAAAAAAAGATTTAAAGTCCCAGACAATTGACCCAGACGTGATGTGAACACGCAATCTTCTGATCTGGAGTTTGACGAGCTACCGTTGCGCCACCTGGCCACATATGGTCGCTATTTTCCACAAATGAAACAAAATATTATAAAACTATGTTTTAAAACAATGTGCGTGTATTTGTTATTTATATTTAAATAAAAAAAGATTCTAAGTCTCAGAACATTGACCCGGACGTGATTTCAACACGCAACCTTCTGATCTGGAGTCAGACGCGCGACCGTTGCGCCACCAGGACACATAAAATCACGGTTTTTCACAAATGACACTAAATATTATAAAACTATATTTTAAAACAATGTGCCTTTATTTGTTATTTATATTTAAATAAAAAAAGATGCTAAGTCTCAGAAAATTGACCCGGACGTGATTTGAACACGCAACCTTCTGATCTGGAGTCAGACGCGCTACCGTTGCGCCACCAGGCCAAATACGGTCGTTCTTTTTCAATATTAAACAAAATACTATAAAACTACATTTTAAAACTATGTGCGTTTCTTTGTTATTTATATTTAAATAAAAAAAGATGGGAATTCCCAAACAATTGACCCGAACTTGAATTGATAGCGCAATCTACTTGTCAGGTTCCTAGAAGACATCTGCCCTGAATCAGAAAGGAATAACATTTCCTTTTCTGAATATTTTATGTATTGTGGGTTGTGTATCCGTGAAGCTCCAAATACCTTTCTTTCTTTTCTATAATAACGAATGACAGATGTTGACACAGGTGTGCAGATGACGCACTCGTTGATGAATGAAAGGGATGGCCGCGGGGCGTGCCTCAGCTGTCATCTAGCTATTGGAGTGATGTGTAAACAGTAGAGGTCATGACTCAAGGTTGGTATGCGGAATTGAACCAATGGAGGAACTCTAAGAGGCCCTGCTGGGGGAAGGAAGATCTCTGACAAGGTCAACTCTGGACGGAGAGGTTAGACAGTTCTCGCTTGGCGTTGAGACCGATAGGTCGCTCAGGATTTGTGGTCCTGTTGGATAGTGTATATTTTGATCGTGGGACAAGGCGTCCCGGTGGATAGTGTTATAGGCCGAGAAGTGAGGCCTAATACCCTTGTGTATTGAGATTCTGCAGTAATCTCTGATAAAGCGTATCTAACGTGCGTTGAGTGTGAGGAAGAAAGTGTAGGTTGAACGGTACACAACCAACGTTTATTGTAGTTAATTTAATGTTGAACCGGATCATCTACATCCGAGTTGTAATTGTAAATAGTTGTAAATATTATTTCTTGTGTACATATCTATATCTTAAATAAACTGTTAGTTCAGTTCATTAACAGTGTCAGTGTTAGTTTACCCAATCCTCACAGCAGGTGACCGATATCACCCATTAATATCGGTGGTGGCAGCTAAAACTACCTAGGACATTCTTCAAAGTTTTGTGGACTGAGAGGAGCGTCCGACACTACTGATCTGGAGTCAGACGCGCTACCGTTGCGCCACCAGGCCACATAAAATCACTGTTTTTCAAAAATGAAACAAAATATTATAAAACTATATTTTAAAACAATGTGCGTTTATTCGTTGTTTAATATTTAAAAAAAAAGATGGGAAGTCCCGTAAAATTGACCCGGACTTGATTTGAACACGCAACCATCTGATCTGGAGTCAGACGCGCTACCGTTGCGCCGCCACCAGGCCGCATATGATCGCTGTTTTTCACAAATGACACAAAATATTATAAAACTATATTTTAAAACAATGTGCGTTTATTTTTTATTTATATTTAAATAAAAAAAGATGGGAAAGTCCCTGACAATTGACCCGGACGTGATTTGAACATGCAACCTTCTGATCTGGGGTCAGACGCGCTACCGTTGCGCCACCGGGCCACATAAAATCAATGTTTTTCAAAAATGAAACAAAAAATTATAAAACTATATTTTAAAACAATGTGCGTTTATTTTTTATTTATATTTAAATAAAAAAAGATGGGAAAGTCCCAGACAATTGACCCGGACGTGATTTGAACACGCAACCATCTAATCTGGAGTCAGACGCGCTACCGTTGCGCCACCAGGCCACATAAAACCACGGTTTTTCACAAATTACACAAAATATCATAAAACTATATTTTAAAACAATGTGCGTTTATTTTTTATTTATATTTAAATAGAAAAAGATGGGAAAGCCCCAGACAATTGACCCGGACGTGATTTGAGCACGAAACCTTCGGATCTGGAGTCAGACGCGTTACCGTTGCGCCACCAGGCCACATACGGTCGTTCTTTTTCAAAATTAAACAAAATATTATAAAACTATATTTTAAAACAATGTGCGTTTATTTTTTATTTATATTTAAATAAAAAAAGATGGGAAAGTCCCAGACAATTGACCCGGACGTGATTTGAACATGCAACCTTCTGATCTGGAGTCAGACGCGCTACCGTTGCTCCACCGGGCCACATAAAATCAATGTTTTTCAAAAATGAAACAAAATATTATAAAACTATATTTTAAAACAATGTGCGTTTATTCGTTGTTTAATATTTAAATAAAAAAAAGATGTTAAGTCTCACACATTTGACCCGGCCGTGATTTGAACACGCAACCTTCTGATCTGGAGTCAGACGCATTACCGTTGCGCCACCAGGACACATAAAATCGCGGTTTTTCACAAATGATACAAAATATTATAAAACTATATTTTAAAACAATGTGCGTTTATTTTTTATTTATATTTAAATAAAAAAAGATTTAAAGTCCCAGACAATTGACCCAGACGTGATGTGAACACGCAACCTTCTGATCTGGAGTTTGACGAGCTACCGTTGCGCCACCTGGCCACATATGGTCGCTGTTTTCCACAAATGAAACAAAATATTATAAAACTATATTTTAAAACAATGTGCGTGTATTTGTTATTTATATTTAAATAAAAAAAGATTCTAAGTCTCAGAACATTGACCCGGACGTGATTTCAACACGCAACCTTCTGATCTGGAGTCAGACGCGCTACCGTTGCGCCACCGGGCCACAAAAAACCCCTCTTTTTCAAAAATGAAACAAAAAATTATAAAACTATATTTTAAAACAATGTGCGTTTATTCGTTGTTTAATATTAAAAAAAAAAAAAAAAAAAAAAGATGGGAAGTCCCGTAAAATTGACCCGGACTTGATTTGAACACGCAACCTTCTGATGTGGAGTGAGACGCGCTACCGTTGCAACACCAGGCCACATGCGATCGCTTTTTTTCAAAATTAAACAAAATATTATAAAACTATATTTTAAAACAATGTAAGTTTATTTTTTATTTATATTTAAATAAAAAAATATGGGAAAGTCCCAGACAATTGACCCAGACGTGATTTGAACACGCAACCTAATGATCTGGAGTCAGACGCGCTACCGTTGCGCCACCAGGCCAAATATGATCGCTTTTTTTCAAAAATGAAACAAAATATTATAAAAATATATTTTAAAACAATGTGCTTTTATTTGTTATTTATATTTAAATAAAAAAAGATGCTAAGTCTCAGAAAATTGACCCGGACGTGATTTGGACACGCAACCTTCTGATCTGGAGTCAGACACGCTACCGTTGCGCCACCGGGCCACATAAAATCATTCTTTTTCGAAAATGAAATAAAAAATTATAAAACTATATTTTAAAACAATGTGCGTTTATTTGTTATTTATCTATATATATAAAAGAAAGTCTGGATTTCGTATTAATCACAGCACAAAAAAATCTGCCGAACCTAAAATCTTGAAAATTGGGGTAAAATTACTTCTGATAACATCGAGTGTCGCTAAGAAGGGATTTCTGAAAATTCGAACCCTAAGGGAGTAAAAAAAAGGAATGAACTTTTAAAAAATTCCTAAAAAATAGGCTTTTGTAATTATTTTTCAACTGATTACATATTTTAGTGTATTTTTTCATGCTTAATCGAATGGTACCAAGCAAATTCTTTTAAGTTCAGTAGTTCGCGAGATACTTCGCATTTTCCTGATTTGGCGGTGTCTTCGGCGCAAAAACCTGAAATTTTCAATCCTTATCTATATATATAAAAGAAAGTCTGGATTTCGTATTAATCACAGCACAAAAAAATCTGCCGAACCTAAAATCTTGAAAATTGGGGTAAAATTACTTCTGATAACATCGAGTGCCGCTAAGAAGGGATTTTCGAAAATTCGAACCCTAAGGAAGTTAAAAAAAGGAACGAACTTTTAAAAAATTCCTTAAAAATAGGCTTTCAACTGATTACATATTTTAGTGTATTTTTTCATGCTGAATCGAATGATACCAAGCAAATTCTTTTAAGTTCAGTAGTTCGTTAGATACTTCACATTTTCCATATTTGGCGATATCTTCGGCGCAAAAATCTGAAATTTTCAATCCTTATCTATATATATAAAAGAAAGTCTGGATTTCGTATTAATCACAGCACAAAGAAATCTGCCGAACCTCAAATCTTGAAAATTAGGGTAAAAATACTTCTGATAACATCGAGTGCCGCTAAGAAGGGATTTTCGAAAATTCGAACCCTAAGGAAGTTGAAAAAAAGGAACGAACTTAAAAAAAATTCCTTACAAATCGGCTTTTGTTCTTGTATTTAAATAAAAAAAAGATGTTAAGTATCACAAACTTGACCCGGACGTGATTTGAACACTAAACCTTCTTATCTGGAGTCAGACGCGCTACCGTTGCGCCACCAGGCCACATACGGTCGTTCTCTTTCAATATTAAACAAAATATTATAAAACTACATTTTAAAACTATGTGCGTTTCTTTGTTATTTATATTTAAATAAAAAAAGATGGGAATTCCCAAACAATAGACCCGAACTTGACTTGATAGCGCAACCTACTGATCTGGAGTCAGACGCGCTACCGTTGCGCCACCAGGCCTCATAAAATCACTTTTTTTCAAAAATGAAACAAATTATTATAAAACTATATTTTAAAACAATGTGCGTTTATTCGTTGTTTAATATTAAAAAAAAAAGATGGGAAGTCCCGTAAAATTGACCCGGACTTGATTTGAACACGCAGCCTTCTGATCTGGAGTCAGACGCGCTACCGTTGCGCCACCCGGCCACATGCGCTCGACCTTTTTCAAAATTAAACAAAATATTATAAAACTATATTTTAAAACAATGTGCGTTTATTTTTTATTTATATTTAAATAAAAAAAGATGGGAAAGTCCCAGACAATTGACCCGGACGTGATTTGAACACGCAACCTTCTGATCTGGAGTCAGACGCGCTACCGTTGCGCCACCGGGCCACATAAAATCAATGTTTTTCAAAAATGAAACAAAAAATTATAAAACTATATTTTAAAACAATGTGCGTTTATTCGTTGTTTAATATTTAAATAAAAAAGGATGAGAAGTCCCAGAATATTGACCCGGACGTGATTTGAACACGCAACCTTCTAATCTGGAGTCAGACGCGCTACCGTTGCGCCACCAGGCCACATAAACTCACGGTTTTTCACAGATGACACAAAATATCATAAAACTATATTTTAAAATAATGTGCGTTTATTTTTTATTTATATTTAAATAAAAAAAGATGCTAAGTCTCAGAAAATTGACCCGGACGTGATTTGAACGCGCAACCTTCGGACCTGGAGTCAGACGCGCTACCGTTGCGCCACCGGGCCACATAAAATCCCTGTTTTTCAAAAATGAAACAAAAAATTATAAAACTATATTTTAAAACAATGTGCGTTTATTTTTTATTTATATTTAAATAAAAAAAGATGGGAAAGTCCCAGACAATTGACCCGGACGTGATTTGAACACGCAACCTTCTAATCTGGAGTCAGACGCGCTACCGTTGCGCCACCAGGCCACATAAACTCACGGTTTTTCACAGATGACACAAAATATCATAAAACTATATTTTAAAATAATGTGCGTTTATTTTTTATTTATATTTAAATAAAAAAAGATGGTAAAGTCCCAGACAATTAACCCGGACGTGATTTGAACACGCAACCTTCGGATCTGGAGTCAGACGCGCTACCGTTGCGCCACCAGGCCACATACGGTCGTTCCTTTTCAATATTAAACAAAATACTATAAAACTACATTTTAAAACTATGTGCGTTTATTCGTTGTTTAATATTTATAAAAAAAAAGATGGGAAGTCCCGTAAAATTGACCCGGACTTGATTCGAACACGCAATCGTCTGATCTGGAGTTAGAAGCGCTACCGTTGCGCCACCAGGCCACATACGATCGCTCTTTTTCAAAATTAAACAAAATATTATAAAATTATATTTTAAAACAATGTGCGTTTATTTGTTATTTATATTTAAATAAAAAAAGATGCTAAGTCTCAGAAAATTGACCCGGACGTGATTTGATCGCGCAACCTTCGGACCTGGAGTCAGACGCGCTACCGTTGCGCCACCGGGCCACATAAAATCTCTGTTTTTCAAAAATGAATCAAAAAATTATAAAACTATATTTTAAAACAATGTGCGTTTATTTTTTATTTATATTTAAATAAAAAAAGATGGGAAAGTCCCAGACAATTGACCCTGACGTGGTTTGAACACGCAACCTTCGGATCTGGAGTCAGACGCGCTACCGTTGCGCCACCAGGCCACAGAAAATCACGGTTTTTCACAAATGACACAAAATATTATAAAACTATATTTTAAAACAATGTGCGTTAATTTTTTATTTATATTTAAATAAAAAAAGATGGGAAAGCCACAGACAATTGATCCGGACGTAATTTGAACACGCAACCTTCTGATCTGGAGTCAGACGCGCTACCGTTGCCCCACCAGGCCACATACGGTCGTTCTTTTTCAATATTAAACAAAATACTATAAAACTACATTTTAAAACTATGTGCGTTTCTTTGTTATTAATATTTAAATAAAAAAAAAGATGGGAATTCCCAAACAATTGACCCAAACTTGACTTGATAGCGCAACCTACTGATCTGGAGTCAGACGCGCTACCGTTGCGCCACCAGGCCTCATAAAATCATTGTTTTTCAAAAATGAAACAAAATATTATAAAACTATATTTTAAAACAATGTGCGTTTATTCGTTGTTTAATATTAAAAAAAAAAAGATGGGAAGTCCCGTAAAATTGACCCGGACTTGATTTGAACACGCAACCTTCTAATCTGGAGTCAGACGCGCTACCGTTGCGCCACCAGGCCATATGCGTTCGACCTTTTTCAAAATTAAACAAAATATTATAAAACTATATTTTAAAACAATGTGCGTTTATTTTTTATTTATATTTAAATAAAAAAAGATGGGAAAGTCCCAGACAATTGACCCGGACGTGATTTGAACACGCAACCTTCTGATCTGGAGTCAGACGCGCTACCGTTGCGCCACCGGGCCACATAAAATCAATGTTTTTCAAAAATGAAACAAAAAATTATAAAACTATATTTTAAAACAATGTGAGTTTATTCGTTGTTTAATATTTAAATAAAAAAAGATGTTAAGTCTCACGCAATTGACCCGGACGTGATTTGAACACGCAACCTTCTGATCTGGAGTCAGACGCGCTACCGTTGCGCCACCAGTACACATAAAATCATGGTTTTTCACAAATGACACAAAATATTATAAAACTATATTTTAAAACAATGTGCGTTTATTTTTTATTTATATTTAAATAAAAAAAGACGGGAAAGTCACAGACAATGGACCCGGACGTGATTTGAACACGCAACCTTCTAATCTGGAGTCAGACGCGCTACCGTTGCGCCACCAGGCCAAATATGATCGCTGTTTTTCAAAAATGAAACAAAATATTATAAAATTATATTTTAAAACAATGTGCGTTTATTTGTTATTTATATTTAAATAAAAAATGATGCTAAGTCTCAGAAAATTGACCCGGACGTGATTTGAACACGCAACCTTCTGATCTGGAGTCAGACACGCTACCGTTGCGCCACCGGGCCACATAAAATCTCTGTTTTTCAAAAATGAAACAAAAAATTATAAAACTATATTTTAAAACAATGTGCGTTTATTCGTTGTTTAATATTTAAATAAAAAAGGATAAGAAGTCCCAGAAAATTGACCCGGACGTGATTTGAACACGCAACCTTCTGATCTGGAGTCAGACGCGCTACCGTTGCGCCACCAGGACACATAAAATGATGGGTTTTCACAAATGACACAAAATATTATAAAACTATATTTTAAAACAATGTGCGTTTATTTTTTATTTATATTTAAATAAAAAAAGACGGGAAAGTCCCAGACAATTGACCCGGACGTGATTTGAACACGCAACCTTCTAATCTGGAGTCAGACGCGCTACCGTTGCGCCACCAGGCCAAATATGATCGCTGTTTTTCAAAAATGAAACAAAATATTATAAAACTATATTTTAAAACAATGTGCGTTTATTTGTTATTTATATTTAAATAAAAAAAGATGCTAAGTCTCAGAAAATTGATCCGGACGTGATTTGAACACGCAACCTTCTGATCTGGAGTCAGACACGCTACCGTTGCGACACCGGGCCACATAAAATCTCTGTTTTTCAAAAATGAAACAAAAAATTATAAAACTATATTTTAAAACAATGTGCGTTTATTCGTTGTTTAATATTTAAATAAAAAAGGATAAGAAGTCCCAGAAAATTGACCCGGACGTGATTTGAACACGCAACCTTCTAATCTGGAGTCAGACGCGCTACCGTTGCGCCACCAGGTCACATAAATTCACGGTTTTTCACAAATGACACAAAATATCATAAAACTATATTTTAAAACAATGTGCGTTTATTTTTTATTTATATTTAAATAAAAAAAGATGGGAAAGTCCCAGACAATTGACCCGGACGTGATTTAAACACGCAACCTTCTGATCTGGAGTCAGACGCGCTACCGTTGCGCCACCAGGCCACATACGGTCGTTCTTTTTTAATATTAAACAAAATACTATAAAACTACATTTTAAAACTATGTGCGTTTCTTTGTTATTTATATTTAAATAAAAAAAGATGGGAATTCCCAAACAATTGACCCGAACTTGAATTGATAGCGCAATCTACTTGTCAGGTTCCTAGAAGACATCTGCCCTGAATCAGAAAGGAATAACATTTCCTTATCTGAATATTTTATGTATTGTGGGTTGTGTATCCGTGAAGCTCGAAATACCTTTCTTTCTTTTCTATAATAACGAATGACAGATGTTGACACAGGTGTGCAGATGACGCACTCGTTGATGAATGAAAGGGATGGCCGCGGGGCGTCCCTCAGCTGTCATCTAGCTATTGGAGTGATGTGTAAACAGTAGAGGTCATGACTCAAGGTTGGTATGCGGAATTGAACCAATGGAGGAACTCTAAGAGGCCCTGCTGGGGGAAGGAAGATCTCTGACAAGGTCAACTCTGGACGGAGAGGTTAGACAGTTCTCGCTTGGCGTTGAGACCGATAGGTCGCTCAGGATTTGTGGTCCTGTTGGATAGTGTATATTTTGATCGTGGGACAAGGCGTCCCGGTGGATAGTGTTATAGGCCGAGAAGTGAGGCCTAATACCCTTGTGTATTGAGATTCTGCAGTAATCTCTGATAAAGCGTATCTAACGTGCGTTGAGTGTGAGGAAGAAAGTGTAGGTTGAACGATACACAACCAACGTTTATTGTAGTTAATTTAATGTTGAACCGGATCATCTATATCCGAGTTGTAATTGTAAATAGTTGAAAATATTATTTCTTGTGTTCATATCTATATCTTAAATAAACTGTTAGTTCAGTTTATTAACAGTGTCAGTGTTAGTTTACCCAATCCTCACAGCAGATGACCGTTATCACCCATTAATGTCGGTGGTGGCAGCTAAAACTACCTAGGACATTCTTCAAAGTTTTGTGGACTGAGAGGAGCGTCCGACACTACTGATCTGGAGTCAGACGCGCTACCGTTGCGCCACCAGGCCACATAAAATCGCTGTTTTTCAAAAATGAAACAAGATATTATAAAACTATATTTTAAAACAATGTGCGTTTATTTTTTATTTATATTTAAATAAAAAAAGATGCTAAGTCTCAGAAAATTGACCCGGAAGTGATTTGAACACGCAACCTTCTGATCTGGAGTCAGACGCGCTACCGTTGCGCCACCAGGCCACATAAAATCACGGTTTTTCACAAATTACACAAAATATCATAAAACTATATTTTAAAACAATGTGCGTTTATTTTTTATTTATATTTAAATAGAAAAAGATGGGAAAGTCCCAGACAATTGACCCGGACGTGATTTGAACACGAAACCTTCGGATCTGGAGTCAGACGCGTTACCGTTGCGCCACCAGGCCACATTCGGTCGTTCTTTTTCAAAATTAAACAAAATATTATAAAACTATATTTTAAAACAATGTGCGTTTATTTTTTATTTATATTTAAATAAAAAAAGATGGGAAAGTCCCAGACAATTGACCCGGACGTGATTTAAACATGCAACCTTCTGATCTGGAGTCAGACGCGCTACCGTTGCGCCACCGGGCCACATAAAATCAATGTTTTTCAAAAATGAAACAAAAAATTATAAAACTATATTTTAAAACAATGTGCGTTTATTCGTTGTTTAATATTTAAATAAAAAAAAGATGTTAAGTCTCACACAATTGACCCGGACGTGATTTGAACACGCAACCTTCTGATCTGGAGTCAGACGCATTACCGTTGCGCCACCAGGACACATAAAGTCGCTGTTTTTCAAAAATGAAACAAGATATTACAAAACAATATTTTAAAACAATGTGCGTTTATTCGTTCTTTAATATTAAAAAAAAAAAAGATGGGAAGTCCCGTAAAATTGACCCGGACTTGATTTGAACACGCAACCTTCTGATCTGTAGTCAGACGCGCTGCCGTTGCGCCACCAGTCCACATGCGATCGTTCTTTTTCAAAATTAAAAAAAATATTATAAAACTATATTTTAAAACAATGTGCGTTTATTTTTTATTTATATTTAAATAAAAAAAGATGGGAAAGTCCCAGACAATTGACCCGGACGTGATTTGAACATGCAACCTTCTGATCTGGGGTCAGACGCGCTACCGTTGCGCCACCGGGCCACATAAAATCAATGTTTTTCAAAAATGAAACAAAAAATTATAAAACTATATTTTAAAACAATGTGCGTTTATTTTTTATTTATATTTAAATAAAAAAAGATGGGAAAGTCCCAGACAATTGACCCGGACGTGATTTGAACACGCAACCATCTAATCTGGAGTCAGACGCGCTACCGTTGCGCCACCAGGCCACATAAAATCACGGTTTTTCACAAATTACACAAAATATCATAAAACTATATTTTAAAACAATGTGCGTTTATTTTTTATTTATATTTAAATAGAAAAAGATGGGAAAGTCCCAGACAATTGACCCGGACGTGATTTGAACACGAAACCTTCGGATCTGGAGTCAGACGCGTTACCTTTGCGCCACCAGGCCACATACGGTCGTTCTTTTTCAAAATTAAACAAAATATTATAAAACTATATTTTAAAACAATGTGCGTTTATTTTTTATTTATATTTAAATAAAAAAAGATGGGAAAGTCCCAGACAATTGACCCGGACGTGATTTGAACATGCAACCTTCTGATCTGGAGTCAGACGCGCTACCGTTGCGCCACCGGGCCACATAAAATCAATGTTTTTCAAAAATGAAACAAAATATTATAAAACTATATTTTAAAACAATGTGCGTTTATTCGTTGTTTAATATTTAAATAAAAAAAGATGTTAAGTCTCACACAATTGACCCGGCCGTGATTAGAACACGCAACCTTCTGATCTGGAGTCAGACGCATTACCGTTGCGCCACCAGGACACATAAAATCACGGTTTTTCACAAATGATACAAAAAATTATAAAACTATATTTTAAAACAATGTGCGTTTATTTTTTATTTATATTTAAATAAAAAAAGATTTAAAGTCCCAGACAATTGACCCAGACGTGATGTGAACAAGCAACCTTCTGATCTGGAGTTTGACGAGCTACCGTTGCGCCACCTGGCCACATATGGTCGCTGTTTTCCACAAATGAAACAAAATATTATAAAACTATATTTTAAAACAATGTGCGTGTATTTGTTATTTATATTTAAATAAAAAAAGATGTTAAGTATCACAAACTTGACCCGGACGTGATTTCAACACGCAACCTTCTGATCTGGAGTCAGACGCGCTACCGTTGCGCCACCGGGCCACAAAAAACCCCTCTTTTTCAAAAATGAAACAAAAAATTATAAAACTATATTTTAAAACAATGTGCGTTTATTCGTTGTTTAATATTAAAAAAAAAAAAAAAAAGATGGGAAGTCCCGTAAAATTGACCCGGACTTGATTTGAACACGCAACCTTCTGATGTGGAGTCAGACGCGCTACCGTTGCAACACCAGGCCACATGCGATCGCTTTTTTTCAAAATTAAACAAAATATTATAAAACTATATTTTAAAACAATGTAAGTTTATTTTTTATTTATATTTAAATAAAAAAATATGGGAAAGTCCCAGACAATTGACCCGGACGTGATTTGAACACGCAACCTAATGATCTGGAGTCAGACGCGCTACCGTTGCGCCACCAGGCCACATACGATCGCTCTTTTTCAAAATTAAACAAAATAATATAAAACTATATTTTAAAACAATGTGCGTTTATTTGTTATTTATATTTAAATAAAAAAAGATGGGAAAGTCACAGACAATTGATCCGGACGTAATTTGAACACGCAACCTTCTGATCTGGAGTCAGACGCGCTACCGTTGCGCCACCAGGCCAGATATGATCGCTGTTTTTCACAAATGACACAAAATATTATAAAACTATATTTTAAAACAATGTGCGTTTATTTGTTATTTATAT